>CAUYON010105896.1:0-66770 GCA_963573935.1 Arctocebus calabarensis | reverse complement strand
TATTTTCATAAATTAGTAGTAAAGGCAAAACAAACCCTTACAAAACCTAGTGGGTCTGTGTTTCTCTCCCCCAAACCTGAGTGAACTATTTAAACAAAAAGAATTTCTTTTGAATGGGGTCAAATGATTCAATAGTTAAGTGTGAGTGGCTCCATGGCTGCAATGCCAGAAAGGGGATGTGGGTGCAGCTTTCCTAAAATTTAAGCAAGGGTAAACATATATTAAAAGGAGTTATATGGCTCCCCAAGTCTTACTGAGGGCATGCCAGGTAAGGTGCTCGGTAAAAGAAGAGTCAGTAAACCAGAGCCAGCTCATGAGGTTAACTATACTTACCTGATTTCATCATCATGAATTCACCTGCATCCATGTCAGCAGGTTACCAATTTCAAAATTTATAAATGCACCACAGTGAGGTATTTGCAGTCTTTGGTGCTATGCCATGATAATTGGTTAATTTTTGATACTTCTACAACATAATAAATATTTACCTTATTGGGCATAAGGGATACCTAAATATTAAGCAAAGTAAATATTTCACTGATCAATTTTGATCAAATTTCACTGATCAAAGTGAAAACAAAATTTGAGAAACATTTGCATTTACTACTATGTGTTTAAATGTTTACTCATACAAAATTTTTATATAAAGGCTTTCATGATACAACTCCCTGGCTCTTAAATTTTAAAAAGTTCAGAATAAAATTCTTAATTCTAAATTTTCGTTGCTTCTCCTGAGGTTTGTGACTGAAGTAAAAGACAGAAACACCTCAAACTATTTATGAAACTGTAATTCAGTGTAAAACTTGCTTCAAAACTACAAATTATTTCACACTAAATATATGTGCTTACATTTATAAAAATTGTCCACATTACTCATAGAACAATATTCACAAAATTTAAACACTGAATACAATAAAAATTAGACATGATGAAGATTTAGTCGTCTTTCTAAATAAAAATTTCCACTTGAGGTATTACTTTAAGACATGCCAATATGGCACCTTTGTAAAACAACCCAGGAATCTATCCTAAAAATCTTGACCAATATGGCATCATCTAGGCAAGACTTACTAATAGACTCTAAATAAGGAAGAAATATTTTGATTGTTACAAAAACAAAGGAGGCAGAAACTCTGCATTTCAGAAAAAAGTGAAACTTTGTTATAAATATTTTCATGATTACCACCTTCTTGCAGACACTATTCATTTAAAAAGTCCTATTGAAGACCAATAAAGCAGCTTCATCTCCTATGATATTAAAAAAAAGTCTAGCAGTTTAAAAACAATAATAAAGAATTTCACTATCTTTGTACATTACATTGTAATATATAAAGCTATTAAATTTTTCAGTGTCAAGAGCAAAGCATTACCCCCTACTTAGCTTCATCACTGCAAGGTGAACACCTGATTTAGCAATACTTCCAGCTGTGTAGATCACCTGTGTTTACTGTAGTAATGCCATTTTACAAACAATTTATGATGTAATAACACAGAGACAAAAGCCAAAAAAGATATTTTGTATATACAAATAGCTTGGGGCAGGGCTATCAAGTAACGAGACTGATTTCATACTTTAAAGTCATAGCACATTAAAAATATATTGCCAGAGGGATAATAGTACCACATATGAAAAATGTCTATATGGAAAAGGCTGTGATTTATTGCAAAGCAGGGTATATAGCAAATTCTAAGGAAGGGCAAATAATTTTTAAAAACAAAGTTTTAAATTTAATGGCTTAGACTAAAGTCTCAGTTATTTTTTCGAGAATTCAGAACTATTTACAGTAGAACAATGCTTTTCCTTTTTTCTTTTCTTTTTTTCCTTTTTGTGATGTTTCCCTTTCTTTGATTTATTCTTTTTTTCTTTTTTCTTTTCTTTCTTCTGATATTTTTGTTTCTTTTGTTTTGAAGTGTCCTCTTCAGTAGAACTGGATGAATAAGACCTATGAGCAATAAAATATGCTGACTGATAATTGCTTTTATGACTGATAAATAAATTTATATGGGATTTGAAATGAATTCTTTTTTGAGTACAGTGGGGAGATAAATATAAACTCAAAATATGCTTCACATATTTGTATTGCCTTAAAGTCCTGATCTCAGATTTTTTTGCTGCTTGGTCACAGAAACTATTATCTTTATTCTGCTCAACTCAAATAATGAGTTTTAAATTCAAAAAGGATAACATTATTTTTCTGTGATTTTCAGTTTTTCATGTGGCTATACCCTTCAAAATCTTAAAAGGCAAACAAAGTGGCATTCACTAAGCCTTATTACATAAACAGTTCACTAGTGTATATAACTTGCTAGCATATACACTTAAGAGCCTCAAAAGGATACAATTATATATTTATAAAGAGGGCTATAGTTATACCTTGGTATAAATGAATGAAAGCTGAAAACTAGCAAAATAAAATCACTTTTGTTAATTCAATTTTTCTAGTAAAAGTACTTGATCCCTCTAAATGCAGAGTGATACAGATGAATATTTGCATTACAAAATAGTTTTCATTAATCACAAAAAAGATGCTTTTAAATGAATTTTCTAAATAAATGAATGAGGATAACATCATAATTTTTTAAAATACTACTCTAATGGTAAATTGCAAAAGAAACTAGAGAATTCCTTCTTGTAATAGTAAAAAGAGAAAAAAACTTTTTTTTTTAACCCAGAAAAAGTACGGTGGCACTTGTAGTTCAGTGGGTAGAGCACCAGCCACATACTCTGAGTCTGGCAGGTTCAAACCAGGCGTGGGCCAGCTAAACAACAATGACAACTGCAACAAAAAAGTAGCTGGGTGTTGTGGCAGGCTCCTGCAGTCCTAGTTACTTAGGAGGCTGAGGCAAGAGTATCACTTAAGCCCAAGAGTCTGAGGTTGCTGTGAGCTGTGATGCCACAGCACTCTACCGAGGATGATGTGGTGAGACTCCGTCTCAAAAACAAAACAAAACAAAACAAAACAACAACAAAAAGAACAGAAAAAGTCCTTTATAAAGGTGGATAAAATTTTACCAAACTCAAAATATGTATCATAAGACAAACTGAATTAATTTAAAATTTTTAACAAGGCTGTGGCTCAACGGGCTAAGGCGCCAGCCATGTACACCTGAGCTGGCGGGTTCGAATCCAGCCCGGCCTGCCAAACAACAATGACGGCTGCAACCAAAAAATGGCCAGGCGTTGTGGCGGGCGCCTGTGGTCCCAGCTACTGGGAGGCGGGGGCAGGAGACTCGTTTGAGCCCAGGGATTGGAGGTTGCTGTGAGCTGTGATGCCACAGCTCTCTCCAGGGTGACAGCTTGAGGCTCTGTCTCATAAAAAAAAAAAAATAAATAAATAAATATTAGGAGTGAAAATCCAACCATGAAAACCCAAGACAGACATAAAGGAGGCACAGCAGTAGATGTCTGAGATGGCAGGGCTTCAAGGCTGGCTGTCTGTGTCTGTATACTGACTCTTGTGAATTCCTTGACTCTCTTCCGTATTTAGTGACTGGGTTTTCCTCTTTCTCTGATGCTACATTCCTTTCTTCTGTCCACTTACTCACACTTCTATCATCTGCTAAGCTGAGGGCCTCATATGTTCTCCTGCTCCCTCTTCCACTGTGATTCTGAAATCTTGTCTGCTTTCCTCGTTTTAAGACCCTGCTTGGCTTGACCTCTGGATTCTGAGTAGAGCTTCATCTCTGCCTGTCTTTTCCGGTCCTGAAGTCTTGTTTTCAAGGCAAAATTTTAGGCTTTGGCATAGCAACACTATAAGGCCTGTGAGGCTAAAGGTAAAGAGGCCTGAACAAATAATCTGTACTATAAAACAAGTAAACAGATACTCCTTGACTTATGATGAGGTTATGCCCTAATAAATTCATTATAAGTTGAAAATATACTAGGTTGAAAATGCACTGAATACACTTAATTGAATATCATATCTTAGCCTGCCCTACCTTAAACATGCTCAGAACATTAGCCTACAATTGGGTAAAATTGTCTAACACAAAGCATATTTATATTAAATAAATAAGAAATTTACTGGATACTATACTGAAAGTGAAAAAGAATGATTGTATGGGTACTTGAAGTATGGTTTTTACTGGATGCATATTGCTTTTGCACCATTGTAAAATAAAAAAATTGTTAAGTCAAATCATTGTAAATTGAGGACTCTCAGTATTAGAATTTAGAAGATAATAATATTGCATATTTCCTGTAAGTAATCCACCTTGCTATGTTAGCATAAATGATTCAACAATACATTATTCAGAAATTCTGACTATAGAAATTCTTATATTAAAGATTTTTAGATTAAAAATTATTAAACTCCCAACACTTCAAAATAAGCTAACTTTTCCAATTTGTAAGATATCTGAGGCATTAAAATGTTCTACAAAAACTATAAAGTGACAACGCTGATTTATAGAAACTATTCTGTGAGATAATTAGGTCCAAACCAGACTTAACTCTGGCCAGTACCTTAAAAAATGGCTATGGGGCGGCTCCTGTGGCTCAGCGAGTAGGGTGCCGGCCCCATATACCGAAGGTGGCGGGTTCAAGCCCGGCCTCGGCCGAACTGCAAAACAAAAAAAAAATAGCCAGGCGCTGTGGCAGGCGCCTGTAGTCCCAGCTACTAGGGAGGCTGAGGCAAGAGAATCGCTTAAGCCCAAGAGCTGGAGGTTGCTGTGAGCAGTGTGATGCCACGGCACTCTACCCAGGGCGATAAAATGAGACTCTGTCTCTACAAAAAAAAAAAATAAATAAAAAATAAGATAAATGCTAAGACTCTCTCTGACTACTTTCTTTTTCCAGTTTCATCTCCCAGTAACATGGAGAAGTGTTAACACTGTTTCACAGTCAGACTCCCCAGAATATAGCCTTACTAGTCGTTATGACTTAAGACTTGACCAAAGTTTCACTCTCTCTGTGCCTCAGAGTCCCTACACATAAAATGGGGGCAATGATGGCACCCACATCATAGAGTTGTGAAGGTTAAGGGTTCACATGGATGAGGCACTCAGAATAACACCTGGCATAAGGAAAGTAATCAGTAGTCTCAATAAAGCTACTGGTATTGTCTCCTAATCATATATTAAGCTCCAGTCACACTTGGGTCCTCATTCCCCCAAAATGAGTAATGTTTTTCCACGTCCACGTCTTTGCTCTTGTGGGTCTCTGCGTTAGGAATGGCCTGCTTCACCTTTTCTACCTGGTGAAATGCTATCCACTCTTCAAGGCCCAACTCCAGTGGTAACTTCTTGATAAAGCCTTTCCAGATTTCCTCTAAGCATGTGTATTCCTTTTTGAAGGCATCCTCTCCAGGCCTTAGGGCTCTCTCCTGGGTCTTACCATGTTACTTTGCATCTAAACAGTTTTTATACTCCTGGAGGAGCTAGTGATGTCTACATGCCCTCTCCCTCCACATGCATGAGTGCACACACACCTCACACCCATCAGTGTGATCGGACAGGAGGAATGTCAGCCTGGGAACCAGGAAGCCTGGGCTGGTCCCAGGCCAGTCACTGTGCAACCTCGGGCAAGTCATTTCACAGGAGGTTTGGTTTCCTCTTTATTAAAACAGCCAGTTGGATTAGACCAGCTGTAAAGCCACTTCCATCTCTACCCTTGCGTAAATCTTGTGTATACTTGTTAGCAGATACCTGCGTGTGGAGTTTTAAGTGAAGAGAAGGAACAAAATTTAAGCCCAGAAATCTCTGTTCAGAAACTTTTTTTTTTCCCTGAGGCAGAGTTTCACTTTGTTTCCCTCTGAGAGTGAGAGGCACTCTCAGAGGGTGCTATGGCATCATAACTCACAGCAACCTCAAACTCTTGAGCTCAAGGGATTCTCTTGCCTTAGCCACCTGAGTAGCTAGGACTGACTACAGGCACCAGCCACAATACCTAGCTATATTTTAGAAGTGGGATCTTGCTTTTGCTCAGGCTGGTCTTGAACTTGTGAGCCCAGGCAATCCACCCGCTTTGGCCTCCCAGAGTGCTGGGATTACAGGTGTGAGTCACCATGCTTTGCCTCTACTCTGAAATTCTTGATTTCACTGTTTGTAAAAGGAAAAGACTGAAATAACCCAAATAAAGTGTGGCTTATGATGGAATACTATGCAGCTGTAGTGAAAAAAAAAAAAAAAAGAAGAAGAGAGCTTGTCATATGTTGGTAAGGAAAGATCTCTAGGATGTATTAAGTGAGAAGAACAAGAGGCTGAATGTTGTTCATAGTATGCTACTTGTTCTATATGAAAAGAAGGGAAGTAATAGAAATGAATATTTGATTATGTTTATACACTGCATAAACCTCCATAGCTGACCACCTCTCTACATTTGCCCCCTACCTAAGAGGTGGTCACAGACTGGATATGTACCACCTACGTGCATCAGTACAGTAGGCCTAGTTGCCTTATGTTGACCATCTTGGCATGTTGATCAGTTTGTTACAGTCCCTTAGGTCATTAATTTAAAGAGGTTCTACTGTATGTACCTGAAGAAATACTGGGCATGTTAAGAAAATCTAAAATGTGGATACCTATAAGGAATGGGGCTGGCTGTGAGATGAACAGAAACAAGATGTGAGCAAGACTTTCAACACATGCCTTCTAATATCATTTTGATTTTTTTATAACATAAATGTATTGCCTATTCAAAGAAAAGGCTAAAATTAAAAGAGAAATCTCTGCTCATGACAGTATTTTTAATAAAAACAGATGTCAATCTTGTTTATTTTCAGCTTTCAGTGGTGCTAGGAAAGAACTCAGGAATGACTTACTAGTTTATGGCTGCAGCTTTGTACTGGTGAGACTTTAGCATTTAAGATACTCCAGATTGTGCCATTCAATTCAGATGGCTCAGATGGGGGGAAGACTCCATCCACCTGGGGTGTGGCTAGTGATCATGTGACAGCCTGAGGGTGGCAGGATTAGCACCCTTACCCTTTCTGGAGGATCTGGGAGAATTCAGTTGAGGAGGAGGAAAGAGGTAAACTAGCAAATTCTCAAATCTCTTGGAGAGCAAATTATCGCAGCAACCACTGGAGAAGGCCTGATTCCTCTCTTAAGTATAGCTAAAGATGGTGGGGCCTAAGCTCCAATTGCTAAGGCACACTCCAGAGAACGTTTTGGAAGAACTTTCCTATTCTGCCTATACAGTCTACCTCTTGGATAACATAAATCTTCCCACCCAATGGATGGAATCCCAGGCTCTTCTTAAATTCACTTAACCTTCACCATAAAGGACTGAGGACCACTGACGTTTTTTTGCTCCTTCTACAGAGTTTTACAGCAATTTGAAATCTGGTGTATAATTTTCTCAGATTGCTCTGGTGCAAGGTCCTCTTTGGAGAGAATCCTGCAAGTGGAAATGACCTACAGCTGAGACAGGCCCACGCTCCCCAATGTGTCCCACATTAAACCCCAGCTCTCCCTCTTGGCCCGCCGGAAAGGCTTCAGAAGAGCTCTTCAAAGCAGGCCTCATAAAGACAAACATCCCCACCTCTACCCCCATCTCCTGTCCCCTTCAAAAAACAAACAACAGTACTGCTCTGTTCACCAAACACAAGGGGAATTTTCTGTTTAAAGTATTTTTTTTTCTAATTCCATATTGGCAGCACTTATTAAGGAGAGGATGACTTTCAAGTTGAGTGAACTTTGTTTGAAACTTAAGCACGTAAGAATCCGGGTGCTTGAAGCTTTTTCAAACTTAGATACATCTTTACAGTCTTCATCTGAAGGAACCTTTTAAAAGTTTTATTAAACCTATATCTGTTTTTACAAAGATACATATTTTAAAAATTTGACCACATATTCTAAAAATTATGTTTACGTCGAAAACTACTAAGTAAAATGTCTGGGATCTTATTTCCCTTGTCAAACTTTTGGAAACAGCCTTCATGTCATACCAACCTGGGTTTGGAGTCAGTTTTCTTCATTTCCTGCTGTGAAACTTCAAGCGACTGATAGGCCCAACTTATCAGTAAAATGAGGATAATAATAATGTATTTAGTATGGCATAGATTCGTTGTGAAGATTAGATAAGGACATGTGATATCCGTAGCAGAGTGCCTACATATGCATATATATGTAGTAAAAATAATAGTTCAAACAATGATAACAAAAATTATAATACCTTGTAAGTCCATTTGGGGGAAATGCTTATTAATTAAAATTTAGACAATATTTGCTTTTTTTTTTTTTTATTCTTTAACAGCTCCAATTTCAGTCTGAAATAAAAGTCTTTCCATTAAAATTGAACTCTTGCTTACTCTGACCCATGTGTGAAAGAAAGAACTCAGGAGAACAAACCAATCTACCAACTGTGAGAAGTGAGTAAGGAAAGACTTTCATTCATTACTTCCATGGTAAATGTTCATTAGTGTTTTTTTGGTCATCCCTGTCATCCTCTGAATGTGAGATGTCACATATATGCTGTCTATCTATATCCACCCAGCATCTCAGGGTATGGGGTGGGAAATGAGATCACCCCAACACTGTGAGGGTGAACAGAGTGGCCAGAATCTAAGGACTCAATCCAGGCAAAAGAGTCTCTCCTCAAACAAGTTGCATAGCAAGCTTCTCTGTCCTCGGTAGGGAAGTGATTTTTCTGTTCGGTTTTGTACCTATCAGTCTATGAATTCCTGCAATTTCTTAAATGAATTCTAGGCATGAATCTCACTTCTAGAATCCTTTACATAGCCTTGCAAACTGTGTCAAATGGTGGAATGAGGTGCCAGGAGGAAGGAAGCTGGGCAGGTGGTTTCTCTTGAGGCAATGGCACTCTATTATGGCCAAGGACCTCTTTGGGCTTCCAAAAGAATGACATCAGTCATGAAAATATTAGCTGCGTCAGCCTTCTGTTCACAAAAATATATCCCGACTTCGGCCACCATAGCTAACGAGGCATAGAGGTTGGAAATTTGACATGACTTTTGAGATTTTACTTTGTGGCATACTTTCAATATTGGTTGACTTTTTTCAGATTCCCTGAACCTATAGAGTAAGCATGCCCATTACCGAAGACCTTATTGACAATGTCTAAAGGACTGTTTTCCAATAGCAATATAATGTGAGCCAATATGTAATTAAATATTTTTTTCAGAGGCTTGGCACCGGTGGCACAGTGCTTACTGTGCCAGCCACATGTACCAAGGCTGGTGGGTTCAAGCCTGGCCCAGGCCAGCTAAATAACAATGATAACTGCAACAAAAAAATAACTGGGCATTGAAGTAGATACCTGTAGTCCCAGCTACTTGGAAGGCTGAGGCAAGAGAATTGCTTAAGCCCAAAAGTTGAAGGTTGCTGTGAGCTGTGATGTCACAGCACTCTACCAAGGGCGACACAGTGAGACTGTCTAAAAAAAAAAAATTAGCCAAGTGCAGTGATACACACTTGTAGTCCCATCTACTTGTGAGGCTGAGAAGGAGGATCATTTGAGCCCAGGAGCTCAAGTCCAGCCTGGGCAACATAGTGACACCCCATGTCAAAACAAAACAATACAAAAACATTTCCAATACTTACATGTAAAAAATAAATAAAAAGAAATGGTGAAATAATTTTAAAATAGATTTTATTTAATTCATTATATCCAAGGTAGTATCAATAAAACATAGGAATATTTTAAAATTTGAGATATTTTGCATTTCTTTTATTAAGTTTCTGAAATAAGTCTATATGTAAATTTCATAAAATTCAGTTAAAACAAGTAGACCAAAATTATTTCGAACATAGTTAAAAGTTTTTCAATAACTGAACCAAGAATCAACTTTTAAATTTTAGCTTCAATTCAAATTAAGTAAAATTAGAAATACAGTTCCTCTGTCACTCTGGCTACCTTTGAAATGCTCAGTGGCCACATGTTGCTAAGGAACTTTGAGCTTTTCCTTTCATTCTTTGTTACCACTTGCCAAAGGGAGATTCCAGAAACTTTCTTTTTTATTTTTTTACATTTCTAGTTTGAGTCTAACTGTAAAGACCCAGATTCACTTTTATATTTCTGTGGTGGGATAATTAGAATCAAGCGTCAAGAAAATATGCAGAGGGAATAGTTAGCTTATATTTGTGAGAGAAATTGTGCTAAACTCCTTCTCAAGAGGAGCATGGAGGAAAATGCCGAAAACCATTTACCTGATGTGACTAGTGGTTCATTAGTTATTGAAAATGATATTAAGCAAGGAACTAATGAAAAAATGATTTTCACTTTTGCATTACATTAAAAATTGTAACATAAACAGAAATAATCCTTTTAAAGTGAACATTTCAGTGGCATTTCATTTATTTATATGCTGTGCAACTATTACCTCTATCTAGATCTAAAACATTTTTATCACCCCAAACTAAAAACCACACTCATCAAGCAATAGACCCTGTTCCCCCTCTTTCCTTTCCCACCATAGGCCCTGGCAGCAACCAATCTGCTTTCTGTCTCAATGGATTTACCCACTCTGGAAATTTCATGTAAATGGAATCATACAAGATGTGATGTATGTATCAGGCTTCTTTCATTTAGCTTAATGTTTCCAAGGTTCGTACACGTCGTGGCCTGCCTCTACACTTCATTCCCTTTTATGGCTGAACAGTATTCCACTCTGTAGGTATATACCACATTTTGTCTATCCATTCCTCCACTGATGAACATTTGGGTCGTTTGTACCTTTTGGCTATTGTGAGTATTGCTACTTTGAACATTAGTGTACAGGTATTTGAGAACCTGTTTTTGATTCTTTTGAGTGCATATCTACTAATAGAATTGCTGGGTTCTATGATAATTCCACATTTACCTTTTCGAGACACTGACAAACTTTTCTACAATGGCCGCACCATTTACATTCCCACTGATAACATACAAGCCTCTCAATTTCTCCACATTCCCAACACTTGTTATTTTCCACATTTTTGTTTAAATTAAAGCCACCCTGGTAGGTAGTAAGTAGTATTTCATAATGGCTTTGACTTGCATTTCTCTAACGACTTCTCATGGTGAGCATATTTTCATGTGCTTGTTGGCCTTTTGTATATCTTCTTTGGAAAAATGTCTGTTCCAGTTCTTTGCCTATCTTTAAAGTAGGTTGTCTTTTTGTTGCGTTGTAAAAGTTCTTTATGTTTCCTGGATGCTAGACCCTTGTGTGATATCTGATTTACAAATTGTGTAGGCTTTTTTCAGCCTATTGTGTAGGCTGTTTTTTTCACTTTCTTGATACTGTTCTGTGATGCACAAAAATTTTTAATTTTGATGAAGTCCAATTTATCTATTTTTTATTGTTGGTGCTCATGCTTTTGGAATCATATCTAAGAATCCATTGCCTGGTCTTTGAGTTACATTTTGAAGGAAAAATAAAGTGACTTATACTTGTAAAAATACATACTCTAAACTTTAACTTGAAACTTATAAATAAATATACATCCACCTATTAATCTGTCAATAAACAGTAAAAGCATTTCTGAATGTGTTTACTGAGTGAAAAGACACCTCTTTTTTGCATAAGGTACAGCCACATGACAATAAATTTAATTTGATTAAGAACTTAGAGATACCTGAAAATCATCTGACTCTGAATATTTAAGGTTTTTATGATTTCCACCCCCCTTACTTTTTATTTTGCCCACACATAATTTAATGATGATATTTTCAGACTTTAATCAGATACCTCAAAGTTTGAAATTTAGATTTTACTGAAAGCATTTTCTTTTCTCACTTATATCTAATTGGTTTATGTAATGCTTAATTATAAAGGTCATAACTGGAATAAATAATTTGGGAACAAACATAACTGACTTGGTAAATATACAGCTCAACTAGTGGATGCTGAAATATAGGCACAGCAGAGTGTAGCCTACTGGCTAATTGGATTTGATGTGCCAAAGGTATCAGTCAATATGCTTACTACACAGAGGGAATAAAGAGTGTACTCTAACAAGAGGGTTAAATGAAGATGAATTAATAGAGTATCTACTATTCTAGACATCTGAAATTCAGAGTTACTTTTCAATTTTTTAAAAATTGTGGTAACATGCATAACATAAAACACCATTTTAAGTGTATAGTTCAGTGGCATTATGTACATTCTTATTGTTTTGCAATCATACTACCATCCATCCCTAGAATTTCTTTCATCTTGCAAAACGGAATTACTTTTTAATAATTAATATGCAGGGCAGCGCCTGTGGCTCAGTGGGTAGGGTGCCGGCCCCATATACCAAGGGTGGTGGGTTCAAACCCTGCCCCAGCCAAACTGCAACAAAAAATAGCCAGGCGTCGTGGCAGGTGCCTGTGGTCCCAGCTACTTGGGAGGCTGAGGCAGGAGAATCGCGTAAGCCCAGGAGTTGGAGATTGCTGTGAGCTGTGATGCCACAGCACTCAACTGAGGGTGACAAAGTGAGACTGTCTCTAAAAAAAAAAAGAAATAATGAAATAAAAAAAATGAGGGACAGTAGGGAAAGGAAGAGCAGAGAGAGGGAAGGAGCGAGGGGGGGTGGGGTCTTGGTGTGTGCCACACCTTTCGGGGGCAAAACACAATTGTAAGAGGAACTTTACCTAACAAATGCAATCAGTGTAACCTGGTTTCTTGTACCCTCAATGAATCCCCAACAATTAAAAAAAAAAAAAAAAGAAAGGATTTTCTGACCAAGTACATTAAAGCAAATATACTACTGTTCCAAGTCATAATATCCTCAATATTGTGAAGGCTTTGAAATATATTGAAAGAATAAGATTAAATAAATTTGGATGTCATACAAAAAAAGAAAATACATATATGCAATGCCCAGGCAGGCAGCTTGTAAGATATCCCTGACACTTAACTAGCCCTAAGAACTTAAGCAACTCTTTTAACCCTTTGGTCCTCAATTTTTTTAATCAATTTTTTAAACTATAAAATAAGCTTAACATCTACCCCACAGGACTGACAAACAGACAAAATAATGCCATGTGTTAAAGCACTTTAAAAATTGGAAAGCATTAAAAAAACACTAGAAAGCATTTAATGACTTATGGTCATTATTACTGGTAGAGAAAATTTGAAGTATTTTTTTTTAAACTGAGTCTCACTTTGTTGCCCAGGCTGGTGTGCCCTGTTGTCATAGCTCACAGCAACCTCAAACTCCTGAGCTCAAGTGATCCTCCTGCCTCAGCCTCCCAAGTAGCAGGGACTAAGGCACCTGCCACAACACCAAACTAATTTTTCTATTTTTTAGTAGAGATAGGATTTCCCTCTTGTTTAGGCTGGTCTCGAACTCGTGAGCTCAAGCAATCCACTTGTGTTAGCCTTCCAGACTGTTAGGATTACAGGCGTGAGCCACCACACCCAGCCAAATTTGAAAATCTTTCATAGAAAGCTAAGACTGTTTATTTTGATCATTTTATAAATACTATTTTATATATTTAGATTCCTATATATTCATATTTATCCTTATACATATCTTTTACTTGTTTATGGATTGATTACATGTCCTACTGCAATGGAAGATCCATGAAGGCAGTGAATTTCTTACTGTTTTATACACTGCTCTCTGCAGAGCATAAAAGAATACATGGTATATATATTTCTTGAATAAATGAAAGAATGAATTACCCAATACAACAGTAAATATGTTATTAGTGCTGAAAAAACATTCACTTATAGTAATGTTACTTTAAACATATGTCGTTAGGTTTTCCAGTATAAAATTAATATGTATGAATCTCTAAATGAAACATTTTAAATATGAAGAAACTTTCCAGACTAATTCAGGTTTAAAAGGAAGTCAAATTCACAAGTAAATAGAAATTTAAAAAATTTATTCAAGTTTTCAAAACGTTTTCTGATTTTAAAGTTTTAGGTTATTATCAGTAAAATAAAAGATGGATTCTGGTTGGGTTTATAGAACCAAGGAAATAAAATATCATTCTCTCTTTTCTAAATAAAACAGGTTGTGGCCCACAGTACTATTGTTTATTAACATCTAGTTTTAGGGGTAGCCATGTGACTTGCTTTGGCAATGACATGTGGGGGGAGGTAACCATGTGTCATTTCTGGATGGGAGTATTTAGATGCTGGTAATTAAACCTCTATCATACTTTCCTTACAATGGAGATTGTAGAAGCCCTCTTTGACTTGGAGGTATCATAATATTATCCTGGAATGCTTCCCCAGAGAGTCTCTTGAAACTATTGTTAATTTTATGATGCAATACAATACATTAACCATTGTTGATTTGGGGATTTGTGTGGTGTGAGGAGAAACTGAAGTTTCTTCTGAGATATTTGGGAATAATCCTGAGATGTCATTACTACTAAGGCTTTTTATCTTTTTCTAGACTTTTGCCTTCCACAAAGATGTCTTCTCCAATAATTTCCCTAGTTGCAGGCTGTCTTATCTTTGAATTGTTACTTCTTTGGGGTTGTTGGTACACTGAGTTCTCTTGGATGATTTTTTTCCACTAAAGGGTAAGAATTCAAAATTGTGAGATACGTATTTATAGTGAAACCCTGAATCCTTGTCTTTTACATTTTTGGAATAATTATTGGTGCTTTACTATGTGTAGCCTTTTTTTTTTTTTTAAAGAAATCTTAAGTGGGAGTAGAATGGGGTAGGGAAGGTGAGTCATACACCAAATGAAGATTTATTTAAGCATTGTTACCTGCTTTTTTTTTTTTTAATCTCAAGATGTTATTTGTGATAAAGGAAGTATTTAAGACTCACCATTTTGGAATAACATTGGAAGAATTTAAATGAGGCATTTCCCACTACTGTCGTTTTCTTTGGTATTTCATTAACCTTCTGGCTGGGGAGGTCCTGGGGTCCATCATGAAAAATAAATAAGAAATAAAAGAAAGAGAAACAACTTTCATTTATAGTGGATTTTTTGTATTACCTAATGAAGGCAGCAGCTTATATGTAGATTCTGTCCAATTCAAATATTTTTTAAGTACCTCCTAAGTGCCTGCTGTGTACACAGTGAACAAAGAACCTTGCCCTTGGGGAGTTTACCTTCTGATTATATTGATCAAACTTCTGAGAAAAATGTTAAATTATTTGCCTGCCTTCATATTTTTTGTATACCTGTAACAAAAGTAAACATTAGTACAAACCAATGGTGGAGGCCTAAAGGAAAGACTCATGTTCAGTTTGCTGTGATAATTTCATTTGGTTTTATTTAAAAATATTTACTTAAAATACATACAAAATAAACTATAAACCCATCAGGTTAGGTTCTATTGATTTGAGATATAAGCATGATCCAAACTTTAATATTTTAACTGTCTTGTATTTTTTTAATACAGATTATCAGATCTTTAGGGGAGCTTTTTTAGGGCCCACTTACCCCAATACCCACAGGGCAGCGTTGGGTACCTTACAGGACAGGGAGCAAGTCACTTTCTCCAGACTGTTTTCTACGAGTTTCCACTGGTGGTCACGGTTATTCCACCATCTTTTCTTACTGATAGTGGCAGTTCCAGAACTGCCACAGCCTGGGGGTGGGGAGAGCTGATGTGGTAGACAAGCTGGTTGGGAAGGGACTCTTGGGAAGCACTTGCCAAAAAGTCAAGGAAGCATCTCATGCCTGCCTAAGGAAATCGGGGTAGGAGAGCCCTTCACTGCTGCCGGGATGGCCCCATTCCCGAGGACGGAAGAGCACCTGGCTTCAGGTTAAAAGAGGAGCTGCGCTTGGGCGAGAAAGGCAGGAGTTGGATAAACCACTTGTAGTGTCTGTTTCCAGCTACCCAGAAAAAAGGATGAAAAAGCATTCACAAAGGAGGAATACATTAACCTCGCTAAGAACAATTCTCCTCCCCTCCAGAGCCCAGAGTTTCCCACCTTCATCCTCCTCCAAGCTGGGAGGAAGCTAGAAGGCATCGCCACCCAGATCTAAAATCAACCAAGCAACTGACGCTCCCAAACCTCCCTAAGCACCATTTCTCCCCCGCGTTCCAAATGCAAACATCAAGGACGAAAAGAGGCTGCACAAGTCACGTAGAAAATTAGGCCGCCCCTTTCCATGGCGATAATCGAATTAGCCTCAAATTAAACGTGAAATTGCCCTCGCCAGCTGTGGGGACAAAGCCCCTATTGTCCTGCTGGGGTAGCGGCAGCAGCAGTGCCCACCCCGCCTGGCCAGCCTTGGGCAGTCTCCGCCGTTGGGAGATGAGGTCCGGGCTGGGCCGAGGAAGCGCTTGGCTTGAGAGCGTGGCCGCGCCCGAGGTTCGGCTCTCGCCTGAGCAGGCGCAGGGTGGGCGGCCGTGGGACTCAGAGCGGCAACCGAGTGCAGGCCAAAGGCAGCCCAGGAGCGAGCGGCAGGAGAGCAGGGCGGAGGGTGTGCGGGAGAGAGCGTGTGTGCGCGTGTGTAGGCGCGCGCCCGGCGCCCGCGCCCGCTCGCTCCCTCTCCCCGCCCCTCGCCCCCTCCCTGCTCGCTCCCTCCTCCCCTGTTCCCCCGCCCCCCGCGCGCCCGCCCAGCCCCCGGAATCAGTGCAGCTGTTGCCGTGCAGGCTGCGGATTCCTCCAGTCCCTCCCTCGGCTGCCTCTCCTCCCGGAGCGAGCGCGCAGCCCCGCGCAGCAGCGCCCACCGGTCCCGTCCTGTGAGCCCCGGCCCCAGCCGCGGACAGCCCCGCGGAGTCGCTTCCCGGCCCACCCGCCCGGCCGCCGAGGAGCGGGAGGAGGACGGGACCCCGGCGCCCCCACCCCATCCCCGAGAGGTAGGTAGGGGGCCCGAGGCAGGAAGATGCCAACTCACTGGGGTTGCCTCCGGGCGGGCTCCGCGGTGGCGGGCGGGCGGGAGGAGGGGCGCCGGCCGAGGGCCGAAGGACGCCGCTGCCCGCCGCTGCCCTGCGCCCAGGGAGCGGCGTGGGGGCAGGGAGGCTGCGGAGCCCGGGCGGGGCAGCGCGGGGAGCCTGGGGCTCTGCGCTGGTTAGTGCTCGGGTGGTGCGGAGCGAGGGGCGGTGGACTCTGCAGTCAGGCGACCGCAGACCAGCGGTGCGCACCGCAGCCGCCTGGCCCGATCCCCGGCGCAATAGCGCCTATTCCTCCTTCCCGTCCGCGCTGCCTCCCCCCTCCAGCCGGGCTGCGCGGCCCCTGGCTCGGAGGTGGATGTAGAGTGGGCACCCGGGAGGGTGTATTTTCAGGTGCCCTCCGCCTGGCGCGGCGGATGGGGAGCGGGGGCGGCGCTGACAGGGCCGGGCTCCGAGCGTGCGTAACGGTACAGAGGATGCGGCCAGGCGTGGTCCCGGCCGCTCCGTGCTGCAGCTGAGTCGGAGGCGGCAGTCCCGCGCCCCCGCCCGGTCCGCGAGCTCGCTACCCCCTCTGCGCCCGCCTCCTGCCCTCCCTGTCGTTCCCACTCTCCTAGGGCTGGGCGTGAGCCGCCTCCGGGCGCCGAGACTCCGCTGCGCCCGCCCTTCAGCTCCTGCCACCCTCTCCTCAACAGGTTTGTACATTACAGGGACCCTCCGGGCCTGCCTTGGGGAGGTGGGCTGGCACCCTCTCTTGTCATCACCACCACACCGCGCCCGTGGTCCTCTTTTGGGGGGGGGGGCTTCTCTTTGTTTTTGTGATAAGATGCCAATTGCTGCCGTGAGACGGGGTGGGGGGGGCTGGGGATCAGTACGCAAACCTGTGTCCATTATTATTCTAATCAAAAGGCAGATCAGACAGTAAGTGAGGAGGGGGCAGGTGTGGGGGTGTTTCGGCGGAGGAGAAAAATGGATTCGATGTGGTTTGTTCGGGCGGAGATGTGCATTTTTGGCAAGATGGATGGCTCGCCGTGCCCTCGCCGTGATGCAGCACAATGCAGCAGTATCGCAGCCTCTCTCGGCTCTTGCTCGCTGGGCTTGGCACGGCCACTGGGCGCCTGCCGCCCCTGCCTGGCCCCACCCAAGCCGGGGGCTGCCTTCGGTGGAGGCCCGCAGCTGCTCTACCTTGTCGTGCTGCCTCAGCTGGATGTGGCGTCAGGAGGACCAGGTCGCCTAGGTGTAAGAGAGGAGAGAGTCTTCTCTTTTGGGATGACCCCTCCTGCCCCTCCTTGTTGGGCAGGGCTCCGACGGAGGGGCGCCCTACAGCGCTAATGCAGGCGGAGGGAGCGGGCCTGCGGATGCGGACTGGAATCTGATCTCCAACCAAGGGAGGGGCTGCAGGAAGGACAGGGCCCAGGGGTGTGCCGAGGCAATGGTGCAGTCAGTGTGGGGAGTCGCAGCGTCTTTCTGTGGATCACCAGTGATCAGTACCCACAACCCATGCATCGATTTTCTTTTTATGTGAAAAGTTGGTGTTTATTAATTGGACCTTCACAGCTATGGCATTATAGTACCTCATCTGTCTTCGGTTGATACTAAATGTGAATTTTTCCTGTAAGAAACCATTTTTTAGACCTGAAATGATTAATGTGTTTTAGTTTTTAATATTCCTTTGACATTTATAAAAATATTGACAATCAGGTTGTTTTAAAAGGACTGTATATGTGTTTAAATGGACGGTAGATGATTCCTTTAACCTGTATTTGCTTTGTTTTCATCGTTCGCATTTTCTGTAAGTCAAGTACCATTACATAGTTGAAATCTTTATTAAAGATTATCAGGTAGATGAGTGTCATGATGGTAATTCTTATTCAGACTTCTGTTGATAGCCACAGCAAGTTTCCAGGCATGACTAATGAGATTATGATGGTAACAACTACATTTATGTTTGTGTACTTGAAATTTTTTGTATACGAATTTTTTTACAGTTGGAGCCGGGAGCCAGTCAAGAAGGGCAGGCCACCAAGACCTCTTGGCTGGTGTCTAGTTTGAAGGAGATGGTTCCCAATATTCTCATGTTTAGTCTGGGCTAGTACACAGGGAACTTCCCTTTTAAACGCCATTTCTAGAATTCACTTATTCAGTGTGGGATGGCAAATAGGATATATTTCATATGTCAACCCAGGCTCTTTCTGAAATGTGTAGGTGAACAGGGCAATTTCAGTATGGAAGGAAAGGTCAGTATTTCAAAGTCAAGGGTGTGCCTGCTTTTACTTTTTAAAATCTTAAATGAATCCAAGTTAGTGGCATTTGATTTTATGTGGTTCTGTAGAGTAGAACTGCATGTAAATTGTGTGGCGTGTGTGTTATTTTGAGTTTTTCTAATAAGGGCCATAGAACTTTTTGGATATGGTCTTCATCATTATACTGGTTGTATTTAATTGTGTTGGGTTAAGATTTTTGTGAATATTGTGCCTGTGGATCATCCAGACGTTTTTTGGATTTACTATGTTGTAAAAAATATCCTGTGTTGATGTCACAGGAGGTTTAGCTGTTCTGACGTGCACACCAGGTGCAGAATTCTTTTGGGTTAAGCTCTTTATAACTCTGTTGCCCTTGGAGTGACCAAAGAAACCTTAATGTGCGAATGAGGAAACATTGGGGCAGCGAAGAAACTACTGTCACAACTTGATCGTCTTCCACTGTTGAGGTTTTTGTGAAGAGTTTCTTTTGGGTGAGACTAGTAACAACTGTCTGTGATGTTGTAGGAGCAAGTGAGAAGATCTTACTCTGTTCGTGACACATCCTGAGCAGGGACTTGGCATTGGCAGAATTTCATGGAAGAGTTTATGGAGTGGTTACCTTGTCTCAGTGTATGAAAATGACTTTACAGGTGGAAGTCCATTTTGAGATGGACCGATTTTACTACCTCTAAACATAGACGTGATGAGTGAATATCATTCCATGTGGATTTTGTTGAAATCATTTTAAGCTTTTTGTTTTAAAAGCATTTTCTTACTGCAAAACAGAAAAATAGCCAGGCATTGTGGTGAGCGCCTGTAGTCCAGCTACTCCGGAGGCTGAGGCAAGAGAATTGCCTAAGCCCAGGAGTTGGAGGTTGCCGTGAGCCCTGTGATGCCACGGCACTGTACCGAGGGCGATAAAGTGAGACTCTGTCTCTACCAATAAATAAATAAATAAAAGCATTTTCTTAGATTTTTAAAGCCCATTTTTAAAAATATGCAGTGCTGTGATACTCTTTTAATTTTGTTGAGCATCTTTGTTAATAATCGGGTTTTATTTATTGTTTTGAGGATTTCCTCATGAAATCCTGGTTGCTTGCTGGGACAATTTTGGGAAGGTAAACTATGCTTCCATAAGGAAAGGGCTAATACTCCTGTTAGAAAAGCTACCTCTGTAGATCTGTGGAAGTGAGTAAAGCATCTCATGCATTTCCTTTGGAAATTTTCAGTCTTTGCTTTTTCTTAAAGCACCTTTTCTTTGCAAAATACCTGCTTTATCACTTACCATTTTTCTGGTAACAGTTGTGCTATATTCTTAGGAATAGCATCATCAACCTTTTTCTACTTTGTGGGTAAACTAAGTTATCCTAATTAGATACACTCATTCGTTAAACATCTGTGGAGGTGATACTTCATGACTTTGCTATCATAGTGAGGAACAACAAGAGGAATCACCGAGAGCTTGTAAATGCAGAGTCTCAGGCTTCACTCCTGACTTGTCCAGTCATAATGTGCATTTTAATAAGATCCCTAAGTGATTTTATGCACATTAATTTAACTGTTCTACTTCTTCAGCTAAGGGACCTCAATAGCTAAAGGTTCTTTCTTTTATCTATCTTCGTGTCTCTTGCAGAAGTATCAGCACACTTTTTCATGAGTCACCAAATGGTGAAGAAAGTGATGCACTCACTATAAATTATTTGTCTAATACAGAATTACTTTATAAAACTCTCATTTTTACGTGGAAGAGTACTGTTGCTATAGTTTATTTCAATTCATCAGTGTCTTGGGTTCTTTTCTAAAACAAGTTGAAAGTTGAAAAGCAATTTTTCAACTGGCTTTAAGGCAGCAGAACCCAGAAAGCTCAGGGCCCCCTTTGCCCTTTTCTAGCACCTTGCTTTCTGTCACCTCATATATAGTCAATGTCCTGCCCTTCTGATCCATTCTTTTCTTAGAGTTGTTTTTTATTAAATAATTAGTAGATACAAAATGATATTCCTAAAATAAATGTTAAAAAACCATAAACAGTGGCCACTCAGGCAGGAACCACCTCGTTCAAGAAGAACCTTATCATACATTCTGAGCCCCTCCATAATTCATCTGAAACAGACTGTATCCTGAGTCTTGTGCATACCATTTCTTTCTCTCTGGTTTATCCTTTTTAAGAATCTTACTTAATTTCATATGTTTTTGAACTTTATATAAAAAAGTTATACTTTATGTATTTTTCTTTGACTTGCAGAAAAATTAACATTATATTCGCAGCATCCATCCGTTTTGTTGCTGTAGTTCATTCACTTTCACTGCTGTGTAGTAGTCTGTCACAACTGATTTATTCGTTCTACTGTAGGTGGAGATTTGAGACGATTCCAGTTTTTGCTGTTACAAGAGGGCTGCTGTGACTGGTTCTTATATGTCTTTCTGTACATATATGGAGATATACTTGCATGCACATTGTCTTTCTATCTTTTTTTTCTAAGGAATGAAATTTGATAAATTACAGGACATGTGTATCCACCTTAGTAGAGAATGCAAAACTGTTTTTTCCAAAATACTTGTACTGATTGTGTTCCCACGATTTGTGTGCGTTATGATTATCCTGCAACCTTGCCAGTACCTTGTTTACCAGACCTGAAAAAAAATTTTGTCCAGTTGATATTTGTGAAATATTATCTCATTGTGCTTTTTACTTGCATTTTCCCTCGGTTGAGTGTCTATTTATATTATTGACCATTTGGGTTCCTTATGGGAAGTGCCTATTCAGACTTTTGCCTGTTTTTCTTTTGGATTTTTTTTCTTCCTGACTTGGGGGAGTTCTATGTGCACTAGATTGCCTAGAATCCCTTGCACATTATATGTGTTGCAAAATTAGTTCTTAGCTTGTGTGTGTGTATTTTTTTTTAACTATGGTTTCTTCTGATGAGTAGTTTTTTGTAGTTTTGGTAGAATCATAACCAGTTTTTGTCCTTTACAGTTTGTGAGAATGATTTTGTTATTGTAGAGTTCTCCTTAGTTTGGAAAGAACATTGGTTTTGGAGTTTAAAACAGATCTGAAACCAAACCTAATGCTATCGTACGCTAGCCCCTCGGCTAGGGCTAAGTACTAGCCCTAGTTATAAGACCACTGTTTGCTTATCAGAAAGATGAAAATAATAATACTTTCTCATGCAGTTGTTACGAGATAGCACTGTATAGTGCCAGGCACATGTAGGTGTTTAGTTGACAATAGTTTCATTTCTTTCTCTTGGGATTGCCTAAGCTATGTGAACCCCTGGTACCCTTTTGGTATGCTTTTTGAAAACTGCCTAAACATTTTTATGTCAAAAGAGGTATTGAACAGCTTATTCTTGATTTCAGTTTTAAAAAGGCCGTATTACCAATGGAATTTATGTCTTGATTAACACAGGTTTAACACCCACTTACTGGAAACTATCAGTTTAGGTTCTAGTTCTTAAAAAAATATACAGTAGAACTTCATAAATTAACTACATAAGGAATTGTAATGAACTAATTAGTATGTAGAGGTGGTTAAGGTAAGCAACTTGGCCTGTTGTACTAATACGTACACGTAATGCATGTCTGGTCTGTGAAAATTAGGTCATCTTAAGGAGGTGGTCAATATAGGGAGGTGACCAACTATGGAGGTTCTTTTATAGTTATATACGTTTGTGAACAGTTCTTTTGACCCACATAGCATTTATACTATTAATGTTTTCTCATTGTTGCTACTCTGAGGTTACTTTATGGTATTGTTTTTGATTTGATGAATAATTATTGGATATACTCCCTTGCCAGGGCTTGATGTTGTGATGGTAGTATGGGCTGGCTTGTTACAGTATAAGCCAGCCCAATAGTTCCTGAGTCCAAGAACTACATACTCTAGTATATAGCATGTATTTTATATCCTATGCAAAGAAGATAAAAGACCTTTTCCTGACCGATGTGTAACTTTGGTAAACTATTAACCCTCTGGCTTCAGATCTAATTTTGAAAAATGAAAGTCTTCGACAAACCATAGTGGGGTTAAAACACAGCATGTGGCATCACTCTCTTCTGTTCCTGGCAGGCATTGAAAAACAATCATGGTACTCTTTCTTCCTGAGTACTGAGCCTCAGTACCATTCTCAATTCAGTGTTCTCGGCAATAACCATGTATTGATCGTGTCTGGCACTCAGTTTTTGTGATTATAAGAGATTTGAGCAACTTACCATGTTGGTAGTGTTCAGGAGGCATTGAGACAGAAAGAAACTAGAAGCAAGGAGACCAGAGGGAGGAGACTTCAGGGAGCAAGTACAGTGGTGGCCAACGGAACAAGAAGGAGGGGAACAGGGAGGAAAAGTTGGAAAAGCACAATCCTGTGCCTGTTGTTTGCAAAGGTGAGTGCATGGGAGGTGAACCTAGTGAGTGAGGCGCTCAGGTGATAAAGGTTTCAAGTCTAAATGATGACAAAGAGCTTAGTTGGTGATGATAATAGAAATAGACAAGTCAAGGGCCCGAATGGGTATTTGGTTGGGCAGACAACAAGTTTTATTTTAAACATGTTGAGTTTGAGCCTCGAGGGTAACCCTCGGTGTAGTTGGAGAGAGGTCACGGCTGGAGAGGCTGCGGGGAGGCCTTTGGATGGAGAGGTCCCGGTCTGACCTCTAGATTCCCCAGTTGTATGACCCTAGACCTCTCTGTGCCTCAGCATCTTCCCCTGTACAGTGGGTGTAAGGAGAACACCTGTCACATAGATTACTGAAACTGAGTTCATTGCCCCACCACACTACATTTTAATGATTATGAAATGTGGATTTTTTTTACATAGTTTGTCTCAATTGTAAGCTTTTTTCAACTAAATACCTTGATTGTTCAGAAAAGACACATTCTAGCAAATAACAATCATTTAGGTAAGTAATAGGAAGTCCAGTCTGTATTTAACTTGTCCCAATGCATCATGTCAAAATAACAAGAAAGGCAAACCTGATTAACAAATATGTATTTTAGAAACAAACAAAACACAAAACCCTAGGATCTGGGGAAAGGATAAGAACAGAGAGTTTATAAAGGAAGAAAGCGAGGAGGCTAATAACTATGTTGAGTATACTTAAGTATATTAAGTGTTCATATACTCACCAGTATGTTAAACACAAATTAAAACAAATTAATTTTTCTACTTAAATTGGTGGGTAGATAATGCCGTCTGAGATAGCTGCTCTGTATCACCTGTTGGGAGAATATTTGTATTAATACAAGCTTAGTGGCAAACAGTTGAAACTGCAGGCTTAAATATTTATGCTTTTTTGCATTAAAATCCCACATGTAGTTCTGAAACCTAAATAAACAATTAAAAATAGGGACAGAGGCTTTTAAACAAGGATTTCTTTCTTTCTTCCTTTTTTTTTTTGGACACAGTCTGACTCTGTCACCCTTGGTAGAGTGCTGTAGCATCACAGCTCACAGCAGCCTCAAGCTCTTGGACTCATGTGGTTCCCCCTGTTCAGCCTTCTGAGTAGGTGGGACTATAGGCACCTGCAACAATGCCCAGCTATTTTTTCCTAGCTAGTTTTTAGTAGAAATGGAGTCTCGCTCTTGCTCAGGTTGGTCTTTAACTCCTGAGCTCAAGCAATCCACCCCACTCAGCCTCCCAGAGTGCTAGGATTGCAAGCATGAGCCACCATTCCAGGCTAAATGAGGATTTTCTTAGCAACGTTAATAGTGAAAAAGCAAAAATGTTTTCCAGTGGGGCATTATCACATCAATTATGGCTATGCGATGGAATTCAATATAGTGCTTAAAATAATGGTTTGGAAGAATATTACTGAGATGGGAAAATGCTAACAATATAACATTCAGTGGAAGTATCTGTATAATGCAGTATAGTCTCAGTTTGTAAATATTAAGTAAAAGATTGGAAGGAAATACATTAAAATGTTAATGGTTTGCTTTGAATGGTGAGTTGAAGGGTGATTTCCTTTCTTGTATGAAAGGAAATTCCTATGACTTAATGTTTCTCCTTTTGAGTTTTGAAATATTTCACAATAGAATATAATATAATAGATAACTATGTCTACCATTTTTTAATACTCAAAAAAGCAATCAACTTAAAAATTTTAATTTTCAAAAATGAAAGAAAAAAGTAGATTTGGTCAGTTACATATCATTATTAAGGAATAGTTTAAAATTCCAAAGGATTGTCCTGTTTTTCTGTGTATTTTACTAAGAGCAGTGGTAAAATGAGAAAGTCAGCATCTTAACTGTATAGGCCTGAGAGAAATTAGAGCTGTTAAATTTATAGGAATGCCAACTTGATTCTCTACACTAACCTGGGTAAGCTTAAAAATTGGGGAAGACCAGGGTTCTTTAGTTTTTCCAATCTCTTCACTTGAGCAGAGAGAGCAATGGAATTCTGTGAAATGCTTGTTCTCAATTGTGGAATTTTTGTAACCATTAAACCATCCTGTTTCACTGAAATTTGTGAGAAATGTAGATTCAATTCCAAGTGAGCATTTGAATAAATAAAAACCACTGCAGATTCGGATTTATTTCAAATGAAAGGTTTCTCAGCATTTGGGAATATTGTAGGCTAAGATGGAGAGGAACTAAATTTAATATCTTTCCTTTTTTGTATGAAAAAATTTTTTTTAAATTTCGAGTTGTTAGGAGGTATACCTTTTATTTCCATACTTTATTTTCGTACAGATTGAGTCAGAGTTATACACATATGTGTGCCCTTCACCCATACAGTGTGTACTGTACCTACCTAACAGATGAAAATTTACCATCCCCACATGGTTTTCATTGACATTTACGTCCCTTTGTTTGATGAAATTGATCTATTAGTTCCAATTTGGTGTTGAGTACCTGTGTTGTGACGTTTTACATAGAAGAATGGTTTCTATTTCCCTCCACATTTCCAAAAAAGATATATGAAAAGAAATTCTTATGCAATGTATTAGTATATATGATAGTCATAAGTACATTAATAATGCATCGATCGTATATATCTTTCATGTGTGTGTATACATCTCACATAGATGAAAGAGAGGGAAGTATGTGATCGGGTAGTCTCTACCATGAAAGGAGACAAAGGTTATTTTAAGATTTTTTAAATGAGGAATTTTATAGGGATAATATTTTGAAAGTGAATCCTGTGAGTGAATCAGGTTGTCCTTAGCTGAAGGAGGAAGTGTTCAGGAGGGAATGTACTTTCTGTTTTATGGTCCAAGTCCTTAACTGTATTGGTACTTGTAAAATATAATTTGCAAAAATTAGTAGCTTATTTGTATGAATTTTGTTATTTTTTTCTGCCATGAACTTTAAGTGATGTTTGATGAGGCTTTCAGGATTAATTGTACTTTGAGATGTAAAAGTAAGATGCTATTATTTTAAGATTGCTTTAAAATTGACCCTTGTTTAAAAGAGTCATAAATTCCATTCTTAATAAACTCTCGACTGGGAGAGCAAACACCTGAATGATGTTTAGAACCATTTGATACCTCAGCTCTCTTTATAGAATCCAGCGTTCCTTGTCTGTTCTGATCTGTAACATACTAAGTGAAGCCATGAGTTAGGCAGTAAAATATACATTAGAACATAAGTATACACGTTTACCCAACAACTCATCTAGGATGAAATTTAGAGTGATAAATAAATAGCATTTATTCTTTCAAAATACTACATGTGTTCAGTGTATACTTAAATATATTTATATTTAATGTTAGTGTGTATTTAAATATATTTATGCTTAGAAAGTTCCTGAGCCTGTTAACAGTGGTTATCTCTAGGTGATGGATTTCAGGAGATTTCCTTCTCTCCATATTTTGTAAATTTTGAGAAATACATAATAAACTCTTGCTTTTTATAAAAAAAATCCTAATCCTCCAGAGCAAACCTCATTTTTGTTGGATAAGAATTAATAAATAAAATACTAATCAGCTAAATACACTCTCAGATATACCAGTTCACATTTTTTTTTATCAGAACTTATAGAAAAGTAATATTAATAATGAAAGGGTAAGGAACGCTGAAATTTTCAAATGATTCAAATTTTTAAATGTGCATTTTGGTATATTGCTACATTGCTACATTTAGCATTTCATTACTTCTGCAGAGTGTGGGAAAAGATGTAGGTACTGGGCCACAAGGGAGAATGACACAGACATGGTTCAGGAAATCAGCCTCTAAAGGCTGCCGCCCTTGTCTGCACATGGAGTTTCTTGTTTCCCTGTCTTCCTGGGTGGCTGTTTTAGGGATCATTTTTGTTCTACTGTGTTTGCCTCAAGGCCAAATCTAAATGCTCAGGGGCTGTACATTTTTCTGGAATGTTCTTTACCAGCTCTACAGAGTCTTTGGCGAGATAGTTCCTTTTTGGGGGGCAGGAGAGGGCCCTTTTTCTTCTTTATTACTTAAAGGGGAAGGAAACTTACATTCTTAAAACAATGCATATTCATTTTGCTGTATGGTATCTAAACATTTTCCATTGTGTTTTTTAAACTGTAGCATAGAAGTGTTTTTTATATTGAATTACAATTTTAAAAGTTAAAATAGGTTATTTTTTTAACCTCTTTAGAATCCCTGAATTTTGGACGGTATCTGTTAATATGTACAGTATATATGGCTTTTCTTGGAATGGATTATAAAGAATATATACCTTCATAATTGCATAAATTAGAATAAAATCATTGAAACAAATAGCAAAGGTATTTTTAAAACATCTTTTTTATTACTAAAATGATAGATGTTTATTGTAGGTCATGTACAGTGAGCCCAGAATCAGGGCACTTGACATTCTGATGTTTTCCCTATGGACAGACTTTTTCTCCCTCTGTTTGTATTTCTTCACCTTAAAAATATATAGTAAAAGCCAATTCTTAAATCCTTAAAGTTGTAAGGTTTTGAAGTCAATAATCACATGATGATGTTTATCACTCTTCTAGCTTATACTGGCAAAACATGAAATCTGATTACTGGTCATAGTTAAAACTATTGCATGAATACTGTCTGTTGCCCTGAGCTAATGTAGAGGTAAGATATTCAAGAAAAATAATGAAGAAACAGTGAATCCAAAATTTATTATAGCTATTTCTATTCTCAGAAAAAGTCCTTTGCAGTGGAAAAATACCAGAAATTAAGTTTTTGTTAGATAATATGTGCTTTCTGTTTTGTTTTGAAAGGAATTCCCATCAGAGTTGCATTAATTCCCCTGAGAGACATCTCCATATGCTCCCAACAACATTTGATTTTACTTTTTGTCTTCAAATTTCAGAGTCTTTGAAATAGCTGCCCCATAATGTGTCACTGGGTATTGCAAATGAAATGAATGTAGTTATTATAATATTGGTTTTAAATATAATAAATTTCTGGGCAGCGCCTGTGGCTCAGTGAGTAGGGCACTGGCCCCATATACCAAGGGTGGTGGGTGTGAACCCTGCTCTAGCCAAACTGCAATAAAAAAAATAGCCGAGTATTGTGGTGGACGCCTGTAGTCCCAGCTACTCAGGAAGCAGAGGCAAGAGAATCGCCTGAGGTTGCCCTGAACTGTGACCGCAGGGCACTTTGCTGAGGGCAACAAAGGGAGACTAACAAAGCGAGACTCTCTCTAAAAATAAATAAATACATATAATAAATTTTACTGGGCTGGGTTTGGTTGTAACTATTGAAAGCATGTAATAGAACTCAGCTTTCTTGGGGTCGTTGTATTAACTGAATTCTTTAAAATGGTATTATTTGGATGTAGGATCTGTGGCAGGAAGAAATGGCAGTATCTGTTTTTGACTATATAAACCAGTTGGTTAAGCTCTAGGTCATCAGATAGATGAAGCAACTTGCTAGCACTTCTTTGTTGCCTTAATTTTGATATTTGGCCCTTTTCTGAGGAAGGTGTTAAAATGGCTTCCCCATGTGCTGGGGGCAAAGAGGGAGTGGGATGGGGGAAGAAAATACCCTTTCATTGGAAGAGAAAGAAAGCCCTTTCCAGCAGTTTTCATTAGGCACTTCGGGATTTTTACTAGTCTTGCTGAGAGAAAGTGACAAATGACCTTCTTCTTGGGTTTTTAGCAGGGGATGGCTTCTTTCACAGTTTAGAGGGATAATCTGAGCTGGGCTGGCTAGACTTACTTCCTCCACGGAAGGGATTCTTATGAAACGCCCAACCTGATAGGGATTATTCTCTTTGCTGGTGGCTAAAACCCCCAAAGGGAAGTGTGATGGTTATTGTGCTGGGCCTGTCTAAAGCCTGGGATAGGGTTCTAAATCTGAACTCCAAGCTGCTGCAATCATTGGGTCTTGACACTTGGGACAGCAGTGAGCCCAGGCAGTGCCCACAATGGTCCCGGTAACCCAGGTTAGGGGAGGGTAGGGGCTAGGATATAGCCTTAGCCGGATCTCTGAGAAGATGAGAATACCTGTCGCTATTTTGGGAGGTGAGCTGTGGTCAGGGTATCAGTCAGGTGACTTCTTTGAAAGGGCCCTGGTTCTTCTCACAGTGACGGTGACAACTCTGTGCTGCCAGCTGTCCTTAAACACCCAGCTTATCTCCTGGGGCAGAGTAGAAGAAGCGTCTGGACCCTGGAGCAGAGATTTGCATGCCACTTGGGAAGGAAAGAAACCAGTGAGCATCTTGTGTTTTATTCCTTGTTTTAAGGTAGGTTTTTATTTTGCCTTTTTTTTGTACTTGAACTTCCTTTTAAGAAAAATGTTTGCTTGTTTTTAAATCAATACCTACTGCCAACGCAATTCCTGACTTTTCTTGATAATCAGGATGATTTCTCATTGTGAAACCCTTAGTTTGCTTTTAAAGTGTGTGTTCTTAACATTAAGAATACCAGCTTTCATCCTAGCTCTAAAAATCTTGTTTGATTTGTAAAAGGTAAAAGTTTAATTAGAGAGGGCTAATTTATTATCTTGATCTGGAGGAACACTATCCCTGTCTGTTGGGAATTTTTCTACCTAAACATATACATATAAAATATCTTTCTGGCTCGGAAAAGTTATTTTGTTAGTGTGTGTTTGCATGAATTTTTAAATTCTGAATTATAGCGTGTATTTCTGCTGGGCTCCACTCTTATTAAAGGAAACTTGTTCACGTAAAATAAATATATCTTTAGTCGGTCATACTTGAGAACTGCTACTTCAGTCTTATTGACTTTTAAAGTCAGTGGATATTTGATGTGAAGAGGGTATAAATAGCTGGCCTATCACTGGAATGTTGTGCAGCTGTGCAGAGCATGAGGCTCAAATGTGCTAATTAAACATGTTTTTTAGCAAGAATGGAATGTAGCAGCATGTGGTTATCCATTCCAGTTTATGTTCAAAGAGAACTTTTTTTTTATTTTTTCCAAATATTAACAATTAGAAACTACACTACTTTTAGAAGATGTATTGTTTTGTCAGATTGTTCTTTTTATGGAGTTAACGGTGCTGTGATTATCCTTTAAAATAGATCCAATTAATAATCTGCTTCAAAGTAGTCAGTGGCTGCATGTTCTAGGGTTTGTCATCTGCAGTCAAGGTGTCCCTTTTGTGAGATTTGATCTAGATTTTTCTTCTCAATATCAGCTATTTTTCCTTTGTTGGTAAGTACTAAACCTTTCTTTGAGCGGTAAGGCACAACATGTCTCCCCAGTTTGAGCAGTATTCTATTTGTTTGGGGGACCATTGTGAGTTAGATTTTTAAGCTGTAATCACACAGATGGGGGTCTGATTTTGGGGGGGGTGGGGAGGTGTCAGGGCTTGTACAGAGTGCCCTGATGTGAATAACTGTTAGGTTGGTTGTGTAATGTGGCAACATCTTACTTGGTGTGCCTTTAGAGATAAGTGGGATGTGATTCCCGCAAGGCAGTGCATAAAAAGTTGGAATGTGTTGGAGAACTGCCAAGAGATTGGGAACAAACTGTGTGACAAGGACTAATGCAGCCTTGGCCTCCCTTAAAATAGCTGTAGGTTAACAGAATATCTCAAAACTTATCATTTCACTTGAGCTAAATTATTCCTCCGAATGTATTACCAAGACATGGAGATGATTGCTTTCCTCATTATTTTAGCGATGTTTAGATTTATTTACGTTCCAACAGTCTTAAGAAATCTTACAAGCATTGGTAGGAAGATAATTCTCTGTACCATCTTACTTGAATGGTTTTACCTAACCAGGATTACCTTATCGCAAACTTCACTTGTGGTTCCTCTGCCCTACTCACTGCAACATATCCAGTTTTTGTTGCAAGAGAGTTCAGTCATTCACTGTAAGATGAGCAGGCAGAAAGTTAAAATATTCGAATATCCTTTTTCCGGATTATTGTCTAAATTGGAAAAACATTTCTTTTTCATTTTACACGTGCATGTTGACTGTTATCTTCCCTCGTCTGTGTGCCTTATACTGGCACAAGCTTATAGGACTAGAAACATACAAGCTTAGCATTTAAAATATTCCAGACACAAAAATTTGTGGAATTTGCTTATGTACGTTGGGGGATGTGCAGAACAGACCCAAGGTTTTAATTGGCTCTTTGTGCAGTATGAAGGCAGATGGGAATGTTATCAAAATCTGCTGCAGATGGCAGCGGGTGGACAGGTGAGGACCACATGGAGTCATGAGTTGGTTTATGAAGTGCCAGCACCAGGCGCAGTGGCTCTCCCCTATAATCCTGGCGTTCTGAGGGACCAAGGAGGACTGCCTGAAGTCTAGGGAGTTTGAGGTTGCAGTGAACTGTGCTGACGCCACTACACTCTACTCAGGGCGACAGAGCGACAAGATTCTGTCTCCAAAAAAAAAGGAAAGAAATGCTAGCCAGCCATTTTATGTTTCTACAGCTGTTGTCTGCTCACTGAAACTACAGTGAACTTGTTAGAATGATAAGAGTTTTGCTGTCTGAGTAGGCTGAAATAAAATAGTGCTTCCAGTGCGCCGCGATGCCTGTAAAGAGGATTCATGTAACATTATTATAATAAAGAATATTGACAACACCAAAATGCTCGTCTTTGCCAAGTTAGAAGGTGGAAAATGTATTATGGGGACATTATAGTGTAAGTGCTGACCCTGGGGCTGTGCTGCTTGGGTCTCAATCTTGAGTCTACCAGGAATTCAACTTTGTGGCCTTGGGCAAGTCATTAACCCTTCTCTGTTTTGGTTTCCTCATCTGTAATATGGGGATAATCATAGCACAGATGGTACTGGGTTATTGGGAGGATTCAATAAGTTACTATAAGTAAAGTGATTAGACTCATGCCTGGCAAATTTATACATGTGTGCATTAATAAAAACATTTTTAATATTTGGAAACCTTCTAATAACATGGGAAAGTTTTTAACATACAGGGAGAAAAACAGAACACAAGATATGATTTATCATGTAGAAAAATATTCAGGGCAGTGCCTGTGGCTCAAAGGAGTAGGGCGCCAGCCCCATGTACCGGAGGCGGTAGGTTCAAACCTGGCCCCAGCCAAGAACTGCAAAAAAAATGCACAGAAAGAAAAGCAGATGAGGAAATATTCCAAATGTTAAGGTTTTTTCAGGGGAGGAACAAGGGTGGGATTACTTGTGATTTTTGTTTATGTCTCTGCTTTTCTATATTTTCTAATGTTCTGCAATAAGCGCATGTTACTTTTACAATTGGGAAAGTAAACTTTATTTTGAAAAGTCCATGTATCTTTTGTAAACAGTTAATTGTAGGAACAGTTTGCCTCCTTCTGGTTCTACAAGGCTTTAACATTTTCACAAAGTGCTTCTGAGTAATGAAACCAAAACTGTATTTTTTAAAAAAATAATTTAGATTTTTCTGCTAATTCAGACTGATAGAATAGTGACGAGGATACAGACATAGGCAGTCATGTGACTGCTGCTTATTAGCAGGAGGAATTTAGACAAACTATGTAATAGAGTGTTTGTTTTCTCATTTCAAAAGGAGGTGATGTCGACCAGGCATGGTAACTCCATAGCACTCCGGGAATCGGAGGTGGGTGGATTGTTTGAGCTCAGGAGTTTGAGACCAGCCTGAGCAAGACCCCGTCTCTACCAAAAACAGAAAAATGAGCTGGGTTTTGTGGTGGTCACCTGTAGTCCAGCTACTTGGGAGGCTGAGGCAAGGGGATTGCTCAAGCCCAAGAGTTTGATGTTGCTGCGAGCTATGACTCCAGGGCACTGGACCCAGGGTGACAGAAACTCCGTCTAAATAAATAAATAGAAAGTGATATTAATGATTATCCCTTATCAGATATCACAGTATCAAGATTAAATGCAGCCGTCTGTACACATCATTTCCCAGTGCCTGGAACTTGACAGGCACCCACTAAGTTTTGCTACCACCCTCACCACCTACCCCACCTCCACAAACAAACTTCAAATAAAATTTGATCATTTCAAATTAGTTTCATACCGTGGTCTATAATTTTATTAATATAATAACTCACCGATTGTTAGTACTTGACTTACAGTTCTGTTGACCAAAATGTTCTTCCTAAAGTTTTATTCATGTTGTGTGTTTAATTTACCAATGACTTCCCCATCTGCCGCATATCTCTGTTTATTTTGTCACTTCCAGTCAATATGTGTAGATTGATGTTTGTTAGAAACAAACATCTCCAAAACCCCAGTGGCTCAAAATTCACAGAAGCATATCCCCACTTGTGTTATATGTCTGTCATATGATGGCGGGGAGCTCTGCCATTCTCACTCGGACTCTGGCTGATGGGTTGTACACAAGCCATTAGCTAGAACTAGTCAAGTACCTCGCCCAACTGTAAGGGGAGTAGGCAAGAGTAATCCTCCCTCTGACAAGCAAGAGCAGAGACTGGATATGGGTAATCATAAGAAGTTTCTGACTATGCGTAGGTAACACATAGGTAATGTGTTCTAATCCAACACTTCCCATCAACTTCTTTGAGCCACTAGTTTTGTGATGTGTTAACATGTGTTGTTTATGAAGGGCATTTCCTGGTCAGATAAACTTAGCGAATACTGGGCTAAGTAAAATGTATAGGCTTCTGCAGTGAAGGACTCCTCAGAGCCATAATGTAATAGGCATTTTAGGAGGGAATAGTTACATAGGGTGTTTCCCAAATTTACTTGACCTTCAGATTCTTTTATTTTTCATAGCTTCTCTTGAGTATATTGTTTCACAGAATATGCTTTGGGATATTCTAGTCTAGTTTGTTCTTATATAAAACAAAAATATTCAAATTGCACTTTAATTATTATTTACATCGGAAAGAAGCTTTGTTTTTTATTATTTGTTAGGAGAGTTGACTATTTAGAGTCTGATTTCTACCATTACAAATCAAATTGTAGGCAGTATTTTTAAAATTTAGTTCTTGGTTACATGCCTGTGTTGAAGCCATAGGATTTTTTCTTCATTTAGTTGCTTTTGTGTTCTGAATTTACCATCGGAAAGGTAGATAAACATTGACCACATATTGTAGTGGTTATAAAAAAAAATCAAATTGGGTGGTGCCTGTGGCTCAAAGGAGTAGGGCACCATTCCCATATATCGGAGGTGGGGGGGGTTCAAATCCAGTCCCAGCCAAAAAAAATAAAAATAAATCAAACTGGATTAAACAGATGGCCTAGACACATAGAATTTTTCATTGGCTTCGACATTTTTCCTAGTTGTCTCTGACTTTCTATGACAAGTTTTCTAGGAGTTTTGAAATAAGACACTGCTGAAATGTGGGCTTTGATAAGAAGCAGAAAGATAACTTTTATCAAGTGGTATCACTTCTCTACCTGAAGAATTTGGATTTAACACAGTGTTTGTCGCCAGGGATTTTTATGCCTACATGTGTAACAAACCTCAATATAGAAGTTTTCAGATAGATGTGGCTGTAAACGTCACGTAATACACTTTAGGTAAGGAGGAGCACCCCTGTTCTACAATCATACTTGGGTAAACCTTATAATGACCGACTACCAGGCTTGTAACTTTGCGGTGTTACCGTATTTTTGTTTAACTGATGAAGTCAACTTCGATCAGAAATCATGTGAAATCCAGGCTGAGAATTCAGTTTTCATTTTCTGCTTTGTTTGCTCTTTTCCTTTGAGAGTGAACAGATGTGAAAGGCAATTGGTGTTTGCAGACAGGAAGCCCTCCGTAGCCCTGTCCCACCCTTTCCCGCTGCCCTTACGGTCAGGACTGACCGGTAGTAGACCTGACTTTGGAAGGTGACTTGAGAGGATTTAAGACAGAGAAATCCTTCTTTGGAGCCATGGCTCTAAGCCTTATCCTTTTTGTTTTATTTTAGTATCATCGTGGAAAAATCATTCATGACCCCTTGCAGAAACAAACATTAAAAAACATTTTCCACACGGCCTGGGACTGACGGGAATCACGCGTATCAAGGGATATTATAATACAAACATGGGAATCCTCACTGATGACCACAGAGCGGCCCCCAGGCCGGGGGCCAGGACCCCTTTCTGTACCAGGTCTTCCTGGGGGGACAAGATTGCACTCTCCCGTGAGAGCGCTGCTGTTTGACACCCTCAGATGCGTGTGTCAGCCTTCAGCAATGGTAGGCTTGGTGTGGGTCCATGTTCCAGAGGGGATGATTCATTTCCTTACCTGTGGGGACCTGTAGTGGTCTCTTGTTGGGCCAGCCAGAAAGCCAGTTGTTAGGAAGTTTTGTGGAAGAGAAGTGTTTTCATATATGGGAGGCTGTAGCTCGTGGTCAGAAAGATCGGAGAGAATACCTCGAATCGGACGTTCTGGGAATGGGCAGGATGCTTGAGATCTCATTCTGTCCATGTGATTGTTATCTAGGAAAAGACTAAAGCTTAGACAGGCTTGGTGAAGTCACACAGCCTCACACAAAGGTAAGGGCTGGGACTATCAGTGTTAAGATAGTGACAGTTATTCAGAGCCATTTACAAATAACTCAGTGTCCTCGGGACTGTTTTTAGAATGCTGAAACTTGAAAGGCTCCTTACTTCTGCTTTTTGGGACCACTTATGATGCATTTTTCAAATTACGTAATAGATGATGTAAGCCCACAAGTGTATGTTCATGTTTGTTGTTTTCATGTTGTCAAATTAGCATTAATGGTTAAACATTTACTGGGAAAACAAAGTTTTTTGAAAATATGTAATATCAAAAGTAGAAAAAAAATATATGTAACATACAAATACATATCTATTAGTAGGGAAAAGAGGAAAGCCCATTGTGTCTGGAACTTAAAATCAGCACATACCACATGTCCACTGTTGTCTTAATAAAAATAGCAAACTGTGCCCCCCCGGCTGCTCCAGCTAGGCTGAAAAAAGGTTGAAGGTGACTTCAAAATAGAAAAAGATCTGGTTAAATATTTGACCAGATACTTTTTATTTTTTTGAGACAAGGTCTCACTCCATTGCTCAGGCTAGAGTATAGGGGCGTCATCATAGGTCCCTGCAACCTCAGTCTCCTGGGCTGAAGCAGTCCTCTTGCCTCAGCCTCCTGAGTATACGGGACTACTGGCATGTACAGCCATCCCCAGCTAATTTTTCCTTTTTTTTTTTTTTTTTGTATAGAGACAGAGTTTTGTTCACGCTCCGATTGGTCTCAAATTCCTGGCCTCAGAAATCCTCCCACCTCAGCCTCCCAAAGTGCTAGGATTGCAGGTGCATGCTAGGATTAGAGGTGTGAGCTGCTGTACCCAGCCTAACAAGATACTTTGATAAATTGAAAATGTTTAAAAATTTTCAGACCAAGGCTACTTAGGAACCTTCTCTGCCCGCAGAGATGATTTGTGATATGTATTATCAGTGATCTAAGGGGGATAAAGGACAATTCTAAAAAATAGGACCCTCATCTACCACCCCACACTTCCATTTAATTTGTAACCATGTAGGAAATCTAGGATGTGATGAGTAAAGTGAAACAAAAATCGCATCCTTCCCCTCCTCTTTTGCACTGCGTGGCTGGGATCGTGCCTCCACTAGTTACTGCCTATGGCCTTTGGTAGGTGATATAATTTAATAGTCTAAACTGAGTAATTCATGACAGCGAAAGGGAGCATGTTTAATAATCGTACCAGACGACAGGTGTAGAACTAGGACTGTCTGAGGCAAATCAGGTAACATGGTCACCTAATCTTATGAAGTTACCTAATTTTCCTGTCTCAGATTCTTCAGATTGTGAAATGGGCATGATGATAGTACTTACCTCCTAGCATATCAGGATTTAATGCAGTAAAATATGAAGTTTGAAATGTTGTTTGGTACATTACTATTCAATGGATTTAGCTATTTAGAAAAATTACTTAGGGTACTTAATTCATGTAATATTATTTAGTTTGCTTTCTGTTGTCATGAGTATCCAAAGCAAATTTTGCTGGAATTCCTAGGCTCCAGCAATCTTTCTGTAAAACTAGACCTCCTTCCTGCCTCCTTCAAAAGTTGGGTTTTTCCCAGCTTGGTGATATGTAAGGTTGCCAGATTTAAGAAAAACAAAACAAAACAAAGAAACCAGAATGCCTATTTAAATTTGAATTTCAAATACACAACGTATCTTTTTTAATGTATCTTATGCAGTATTTGTGACTTACTAAAAATTCATCATTCATCTGAAATTCAGTTTTAACTAGATGTTCTGTATTTATCTGACAGCCCTAGTTAATAGTCTAAAAAGAATTTTTACTCTATTCAACTAACCCACATTCAGATGTACGTTAAATGTGTAGGCCAGATCCTATTGTAAATACTATGTTAACTCTAAAAAAACAAATCCATGTATCTACCCTCCATTGAAATAGGTAGTTGAGCAGTTGTTTCAGAGTAGCTACTGGTGCCCTGTAAGGCCAAGATGAAAAGGAATTCAGTCTGGCTTGCCACAGCAGCGGGGCTTACACTTGCTGTGTGAGAACTTCTTGGCTGTGAGTGTGGATGGACTTTGGCCAGTTCTTTCTCTTTGGAAGGGATGCCGTTGGTTAAGGTGACTTATTGAGTTCTCAGTTTCATGATTGAATTACTTTAGTAAGAATTTTTGAAGAGGAGCTTAATTTGGGATCATATATATTTCATTGGTCAATATAGAAGGAATAGCTTTTATTGGCATTAAGAGTGATATTCAGCCCGGCACAATGGCATATGCCTGTAGTCCCAGCTACTCTAGGGCTGAGGCAGGGGGATCACTTAAGCCCCTGAGTTAGAGGCCAGCCTGGGCAACATAGTGAGATTCTCATGTCTAAATCATCATCATCATCATCACTGTCATCATTACTGTCATCAACATTATCAAATTAGAAAACACATTAGAAAAAGAGTGACCTTCAAATACTCTTTTCATTAAAATCTGTTCTGTTTTTTACTTTCAGTAGTGCTGCCTAGAAACTGCTGGTGAGCTTTGTGTCTCTGTATTGGAATTCTGTCAGCAGGTAACGTGAAGGGCACTGCATGCCTTCAGGACATGCTGATTGGAAGATTAGAGACTGCAAAAACCTGAGTTTTCTAATAGAGTTTTTTAAAATTCTGAGTATGCCTGTGTTAAGTTAGGTCTCTGAGAAAAATCTTTACCGGGTTAATAATACACTTGGTGGAATTAGAAATGGCAAGTGAAGGTTGAGATTGTGCTTGCAGCAGAAGAGTGAGCCTGAGCCAGCGGATTTTGGAGCAATACTGGCTTTTAAATCGCTGCTATTTAAATAGTATAATGTACCCAGTGAAAAGGTACAGGTTTCAGATTATCTTTTGAAGAAAAATGCACAGTGCCAAGAGCTTATTATTATGGACAGATAGTGTGTAGGTGGGTTAGCCAAGGGGAGAAAAGCCAATGAGATTTAGAGATGTATTTTGTTGCTAACTGGTGCTGTCCAGAAGTGGAGTTATTTGTGTATAGTATGTAAGGCTCACTGGCTAGACTTTGGAATGCCCATGGTTATTTGAGAAGTGTCTTTCCCTACCTTTACCTTTTCTGAGTTGTCCCTTTCCTCCTCATTTCCTTTAAGGGGCCCTTTCTGTTTAGATGTGGGTTTGGTCTTGGTAAGCCTGAGGTTTGTCCTAGTGTCACAGGATGGTATGACCGTAGAATATTTGGCCTCATTGTTTGTTCACATTTCTTTGTGTTTGCATGTATCTGGGTGGATGGGAATTGGCTACTGACAGTGGAAATTTTCACATTTTAGGGCAACTTTGGCATCATTTAAGGAGCCTTAGAAAATTCAGATGTTTGGGTCCCATGCCCGGAGAATCAGATTTAATTGTTTGGGGTGCAAAATGGGTACTGGGATTTGAGAGCCACGCCCACGTGATTCTGGCGCACCGCTAAGTTTGCGTGTTACCCTCTGGCCTGCCCCTGGAAGGTTGGCTCCTGCCATGCAGTCCACTACGCAGCCATAAGCACCAGCTGGCTGCTTACGTGCCCATTATTTAACTAAAGTTAAATAAACCCATACTTCAGTTCTTCAGTCACATTAGTCATGTTTCAAATGCTTAGTAGCTACACAAGGCTCGCGGCTTCCACATGGGATAGGACAGATATAGACCGTTTGTATCACGGCTGACAGTTCCCTTGGCCACCCTAGATCTAGGATGTCTGTAGGATGTCAACAGAGCATGGGAGGAGCCCTGAACATCTGAGAAGTCTGACATTTGCCAGTACTGAGTTACCACAGACTTTTTTAAGCAGCCTTTTTCTCAATGGTCTTTGGCACCAGAAGCCCTGCAGCAGTTAGTGCCATGGATTATGTATCACATCTTGCAGAGAGGCCTGGTTTAGGGAGGCTGGCCCAAGGGCAGGTAAATGTGAACCCGAGGAGGCCCGGCCAGGGACGAGAGAATGCGTCTTTATTCCTTCAGAGACTAGGAATGCCATTTAAGGGAGTGAAGCCCGAGTGTTTTCAGGTAAGACGAGGTGAGATGGAATTTTATCCCTTCTGCTGGAGAAAAACTGGCTGCAGTTGTTTGCCTCTTCTGGCTCGCCTCTGGTGTGTGGGAGACGAGGACAGTGCTAGCACATATCCAGTGAAATGAAGTCCTTTCACGCCCCCCATGTGGGGGTTGAGAATGGGATCAAACCTAAATCATATTCATTCGGATATCCATGCATCAGGTAAGATCCAAGTAGGGTAGGGTCTTGGAAAAGAGGAAGGTTAAAGGACCGATGAAGTATGCTAAAGGATGCATTTTCTGGATGCTTTCCCTAGGCAGCTCCTGTTTGGAGAACCTGCCTGCTGCAGGAGGGAGAAACCCTCCTGCAGAGAGGCTGTCTCAGGCCTGCAGTCTGGTCTGTCGGCTCTCTGGTGCCTCCTTCTCTCTTGAAGTCGCTGGGCATTAGCACCTCCCCAGGAACAGTTTCTGTTGAATTCTCTGAGCTCAACTTAAGGAAAATGCCGAGTGTTGTTGAGCACAGGAAGGGGATATGGGGCACTCTGCCAGTGCGTGAATCAGATACATCCAGTGGTTAGGGGTGCCAGTCCTAGTGGCTTGATAGGGCCTGTGAGTTGCGTGGGAGAGTTGTCCCTGTTGGCTTTGTCATCATCAGCTGATAATGTAGATACCCATCACAAAACTCATTTTCTTGCTTTGCTGTGCTTGTCAGCTGAGGGATTTGGACAGAGTTGTATCCACACATCTGTATCCGTGATTGAAATGGCACAGCGTTGACTGTCTTCTCCTGGGACTTAGTGACCAGGACCCTATAGGACTTTTATATGCTTAGAAATTGTGTTTATTTTCTGCCCACTCACTTAAACCTTTTGATCACTTGAAGAGATAATCCTGTTCTTTCCTTCCCTTTGCCAGTAATTTTTAGACTTTTTGTTAACATTCATCTGCTATTTTGAATTATGTATAGAACTTTTATTTTGCCTGGTTTTCTGTATTCTCTTTTCTCAAGCTCAGAGAGCTAGGTAGGAAATGATAACTTCTCTTAAAAAGAGGGAAATGGAATATTGGAAAGACCAAAAGGATATGCTAAAAGGAGTAATAGGAAAGCAGGTGTTGATTAGTTAATGCCTTCTGAAGTGGAGATCCATCCCAGTAACTCGCTAGGGTACAGCTGGTGCTCTGGGCTTCTGAGGCCTTTATAGAACTGAATTTCAAAAAGCAAGTAGAAAATTTACCTCCAGTTTTAAAATAGGCATTCAAAAGACTAAAAGGCTATCTTTTAGTTCTTCCTGTAGTATACAGAGAAATCTTCTAGAAACAAATAGACCTTAGTTCTTGGCAGTGAAATTAAGTTACAGTTAAAAATCAAAGAATGATTTTTAGCAATCATCTTGTTTGGTGGTTCCCAGACTTTGATGTGTTACATCACATCACTATTGAATAAGAACTTCTAGGCACTAGGCCCGGGAATCTGCATTTTGAAGTTCTTAGGTGATTTTGGTAAGCAGCCAAGTTAGAGACTCGGGAGGAAACAGGACCAGGGAGGTGAACTGATTTCCTTTCAGTTAAAGGCAGCCAATGGTAAGATTAGCCGAGGGACCTTTCTAAGGTCTTTTGCCCTCTGAGAGTCAGTGACTCTCTGGTTTCACCTAAGACTGTTGTGATGTCTGACTCATACTGTAGTCTTCTTCCTAAACGCACTTCTTTTCATCTTATTTATTTATTTATTTTGGCAGCGTGTTGAATTCTGCTCCAGTTTCATTCCCCTGGTACTATTTCTTGCTTCCTTATAAAGGGTGATGTGTCACAGGTCTGTGTGGTCACACAAGCTGGGTGTGAGCTTTGAGGATGATCTCTGGGACCCTTTTTCTCAGATTTCAGTGTTGTGCATTATCTCATCCTGGTGGCTTCTTTGTCATTTACTCCCCTCCTCCCCTCACTATTAAAAAAAAAAAAAGTCCTATCTCTTGATATATTTTTGGCTGCAGAATAACTCCAGATGGTACATTTTGTATAGGGAAAAAAATAACAGAATTTTTCACACTTTTTTTTGGTGAATTATTTTTCTACTTTCAATTTTAATGAAGTTGTTAATCTTATAAAGGACTAATTTTGTAAAGAGACTAATCTGAATAAACGTGCTTGTATACAATATCTAATTCTTGTGGCAAAAATTAATGAGTATTGTTACCATTGTAGGCGAAAATAACAAACTGATTTTCTAGAAATACAAAATTAAGAAAAAACTTTTAATGCTTGGGGTTGACATTAAAAAATGAGTGACATAAATGGGAACAAATAAAATGATGTAATGGAGTATTTCAGGATATGTATGGTAATATGCAGATGTACGTTATTGATTTTTAAAATCGTAATTCTGATTCGAGAGCTGGTAACGGTTTCAAATGATTTTTGAAGAGCTTTTACTAAAAGCATACATTTACCACTCCCTAATTGGCAATGTTTTGTAAAATACAGCTGAGAATGTGAGATATTTATAGAAAATATCCCTTACTTTGATATGATATTCTCACGTGGTTTTTATCCGTTGGATTTTTCTGGAACAAGGAGAGGACATACAAGCCTAAAATATTTTTAACCCTTGCTGTGTTTCCGTGAGAATATGAGAGAAGCTGAGCATTAACTGTTCACGCCCATCTCCCAGACCCACACCCAGAGTCACCCCTAGAGTCTGTTCCCAGCACAGTATGGAAAAACCAGTTTTTGGAGATTTTTATAAATGGATTTTTAAATTCAGAAACTATTTAAGGAGTTCTCTCTGGTAATGCTTAGAGTGAGGCAGGGTCCACAGGAAAGAAAAAGTAGGAAGTCTGAGCCATCTGGAAACCACTGAAATGGTAGTAAGTGTCCTTTTAGGAGGCAAGTTCTCCAGAAAAAAAAAATTTTTTTTTTTTTTGTGACAGTCTCACTTTGTCACCCTAGGTAGACTGTCATAGCATGGGGTCATAGCTCACAGCAATCTGAAACACGGGAGCTCAAGGGATCCTCTTGCCTCAGCCCCCAGAGTAGCTGGGACTACAAGTGCCCACCACCAGGCCCAGCTAGTTTTTCTGTTTTTAGCAGAGACTGGGTCTTGCTCTTGCTCAGGCTGGTCTCGGGCTCAAGCAATCCACCTACCTCAGCCTCCCAGAGTGCTAGGATTACAGCCATGAGCCACTTCACCTGGCCTCTCTAGAAATTTCTGATTGGAAAATAATCTCTTTAAAATAACTGGATATTTCATTAATCCACTGTGCATGAATTTCCCCTCCATAGTGGATGTACTTTTCATGCGCTGAGGGGGATAATGGACTTTAGCATTATAGGTGGGCGTGGGCTTCAGCCGGAATGTTGAATGCTCACCACGTGCGGGCCTCTGTGCCGCACCTGAGGCATCAGATGAGACAGGTGAGTGTTCAGAGGAGGATACAGGGCACTCTTGACAAGCACTGCAGAATCACAGTCCTCGTCGTGGTCACAGAACAGGCATGTCTTACTCAGGTAGGTACTAGGTGGGAGGAGGGAATGGGGACAGCTTCATGAAGAAGGATGAGGCTTGAGATGGCTCTGGGAAGAATGGTTAGTGTTGGCTGGAAAGATTAAAGCATGGGGGAGTCCAGAGCAGGAGGAGAATAGCAGGCACAAAACAGGGAGAGACAAAACAGTGTGCCTTGGGGTCCTGTTCTCTTGTGGCTGAGCAGAGGGGCTCATCAAGGAATGAAGGGAGCTGAGGCAAGGCAGGGTTTTGTGTGCCTTGAAAGGAGGTTTTACCCAAAAGATGATGGAGAGGGTGTTGAAAGGTTTTAGGCAAGTTTCTGTATTTTAAAGTTCCAGGATGAAAGAGGATGAATTTTAACAGGACAGAAGTCAGGGTAGGGAACCAGTCGGGGGCTCTGCCAATAACTCAGTCGAGAAACTGTGGGGCTTTACTAAGATCAAGGTTACCCTTTGTAAACCTTTGGGTGAAAAGGAATTATTGATAAGAAATTTGGCTGACAGGAAATTCTCCTGGTTTAAAGCCTGTCCCTACGAAACTTTATCTTCTTTCTCACATAGTTATAGATCGTGAAAAGTCTCCAAATCCATATCCAAGCATCGAAGATCACCCATATTATTACACAGGACTTTATAGTTTTCAAATATGTTCTCTTTTGACTAATCTACAATTAGTTTAAAAAAAAACTTTAATTACAAAGTAACATATTATGATTATGATTGGGACTTTCGTGGCGGTTGATATTCTTGGTGAAGAACTGATTGGAAATATTAATTTAATTGTTGGTCCATAATTCCTAATTATGTAGGAATGACTTTTTGGAGTCAGTGTGTCTCCAAGGAGTTGCCATGTAAAGGGAACTTCTGCACATTGTACTTTTAGTGTTTTATAGCCATGCTCATTTAAATTAATCCTGTTGGAAATTCTGTGAGGAATCATTTTTAAGTAATTCCTATTTTTCTCTTTTTTAAGTCCAGATTTGGTTTTTTGTTTTTTTTCGAGACAGAGCCTCAAGCTGTCATCCTGGATAGAGTGCTGTGGCATCACACCTCACAGCAACCTCCAATTCCTGGGCTCAAGAGAGTCTCCTGCCTCCGCCTCCCAAGCAGCTGGGACGAGCACAACGCCCAACCTTTTTTTGGCTGCAGCCACCATTGTTGTTTGGTGGGCCTGGGCTGGATTCGAACCCGCCAGCTCAGGTGTACGTGGCTGGCACCTTAGCCCTTTAAGCCACAGGTGCCGAGCCAAGGTTTTGGTTTTTTGAGATAGCATCTCACTGTTGTCCAGGCTGTAGTGCGGTGGTATCATCTTAGCTAACTGCAACCTCAAACTTTAGGGCTCAAGTAGTCCTCCTGCTTTAGCCTCCTGTGTAGCTGTGAGTACAGACATATGTCACTGAACCTGGCTAATTTGTTTATATTTTGTAAAGATGGGGTCTCACTGTGTTGCCCAGGCTGGTCTTGAACTCCTGGGTTCAAGTTATCCTCCTGCCTTGGCTTCCTGAAGTGCTGGGATTACAGGCATGAACCACTGTGCCTGGCCTATGTTTTGTTCTTCAAATGTTTCTAGAGAAATAATGTGGTGATTTAAGAGCTTTTTAAAAAACAGAAATTCTAAAATATTTATTTGAGCATAGACTATAATTTAAAAAAATAACTTCTAATTATGAAAGCAACACGTTAAAGAACTTTCCTGTAACCCCAGAGCTAAACCTTGTTAATATTTTGCTTTACTTCTTCTTGGTCGGTGTACTGACACTTACTCACTCACATACACTCACGTGATTACACCACACATTTGTTTTTAGGGGATGTATACATATTAAATATTTTTTGAAAACACTTTTCTTTCTCTCTCTTTTTTTTTAGAGACAGAGTTTCACTTTATTGCCCTCGGTAGAGTGTTGTGGCTCACAGCATCTCCAACTCCTGGGCTTAGGCAAGTCTCTTGCCTTAGGCTCCTGAGTAGCTGGGACTACAGGCGCCCACTACAATGCCTGGCTATTTTTTGTTGCAGTTTTTGGCCAGGGCTGGATTCAAACTCGCTACCCTCGGTTTATAGGGCCAGCGCCCTACCCACTGAGCCACAGGTGCCGCCCTTGAAAACGCTTTTCATGGCTGGAAAAAGTAGATATACAGTCCCCTATTGCTGGAGATTTAGTCTGTCTGCAATTTTTTTCTACTGTGGAAAAGCACAGTGATAAGTATCACTGTGTTCAATTTTTTATCCGAATTTACCTTTTTCCTTAGATTACTAAAAGAGGATTTGCTGGATCTAAGGAGTTTTACTTAACATTTATTTCAAAGTCTGTATCATTCCCATGACCTCCTTGCAGGTGTCTGACCTGTTGCCTTTGTGCCGACTTGCTGCTGTGGCAGAGCCCTTCAGACTCAAGCAGGCTAGTAACAATTTTATATGGGATTTGGTTTTTGTGACTTAAAAGGTTTGCTTCTGGAACATTTATGTAATCACAATGGTCTTCATGCTGAGGACACACAGACATGTGTCATATATCTCAAGCAAAGATACCCCCAGCCTGCCGTAGAAATGTCGCTGACTGCTGGGTGGATTTCCTTTCTTTTCATGTAGAATAAGAATGAGATTTATTGGCTGTGTAAACTAGTGCAGAAAAGTTAATAAAAATAATAAAAGCAGCCAGACTCTGTTTAGCTGTATTATGCTATTATTCTCAACTGCTTTAAAAACTGTGTGTTTAGAAAATTGTCGTGCAGTTTAATGTGTCAACAGAATACAGTATTTATCAGCAAATCCAACTTATAGTTTAGATAGAACTAAAAAGCATATCTTTATGTTTTTAGTTTTCTTATAATTTCCTCTATGTTCTGGATTGCTCCTACATACATATTCTCTAAACTGTGTGCTTTTATGTTTTCTGAATTTAACTAGGTTGCAGTTGAAGGAGACGGACCAAGTTTGAGTATTAACATAGATATTTTCATGTGAAATTGTTTTCCTCTCCATAGCTTATAGCGTATTTGTTGCTGAATAGCATCTTAAACAGGACACCCTTACGATCTTATCTAAATTCGACTGGTGATAAGGTGACAACCAAAGACCCAGAAAGTTAGTATAACTTCTCCAAAGTCACCTGAGCAAGCTGCTATCTTTGCTTAGGACACATATGAAGAAAGGGTCTTTCTCCAAGACTGATAGAATCACCATGTCACGCTCTTTCTCATAATACCATTGTAGAGAGTACAGAGAGAGAAGCAATTAATGGTGCCGTCCAAAACCTGAAAAGAGTGAGGTGCAGTGTGAGACTGGACAGCAGGCAGAGCGCAAGTTTTATTTTATTTTATTTTTTTGTAGAGACAGAGTCTCACTCTATCACCCTCCGTAGAGTGCTGTGGAGTCACAGCTCACAGCAACCTCCACCTCTTGCCTCAGCCTCCCAGGTAGCTGGGACTACAGGCGCCCGCCACATCGCCTGGCTAATTTTTTTTGGTGCAATTCGGCCGGGGCCGGGTTTGAACCCACCACCCTCGGTATATGGGGCCGGCGCCCTACTCGCTGAGCCACAGGTGCCGCCCAGAGCTCAGGTTTTTGTTGTGATAATTGTGGGCACAGGGAAGATCCCCAGAGAGGGTGGTCTTGAGCTGAGTGTGAGAGAGGAAACTGCATACCACCCTGGAATCCCACCTGTACAAATTCTTAACATTTTTCATTTTAAAAATAAAGTGCCTTTTGTAAAAACTAAGGAAAATATAGTTAAGAAAGTAAGAAAACTTAAATTGCCTTTAATCCCACCACCCAATGCTAATAATGTTTAACATTTTGATTTATGTTATTTCATATATATGTATATATTCAAATAAAAATAGAATCATCATGTGCATATTTTGTTACCTATTTTATCTGATCATTGTTTTATGTAGAACATATAAAGTGTTATTGTTTTCATTTGATGCATGCAAATCTACATATTTTCTGTAACATGATTTATTTAACTAGTAAACTCCTTTTTTTTGGAATTTGAAATTTTGTTTAAAAATTCAGGGAAAACTGGCTCAGCACCTGTACGTCAGTGGCTGTGGCACCAGCCACATACATCGGAGCTGGTGGGTTTGAATCCAGCCCAGGCCTGCCAAACAACAATGACAACTGCAACCAAAATATAGCCGGGCAATGTGGTGGGCACCTGTAGTCCCAGCTATTCAGGAGGCTAAGGCAAGAGAATTTATTAAGCCCAAGACCTTGAGGTTGCTATGAGCTGTGACACCATGGCACTCTACCCAGGGCAACATATTGAGACTGTCTCAAAAAATAAATAAATCCGAGAAAACCATAATTGTTTTGCTTTGAGAAAACCATAATTGTTTTACTTTATTAAAAAGCAAGCAAATTAAAGAATATAGGTAATTAAACTTTTTATTAAAAATATAGTTTCTTGGGTGGTACCTGTGGCTCAAAGGAGTAGGGCGCCGGCCCCATATGCCAGAGGTGGCAGGTTGAAACCCAGCCCCAGCCAAAAACAACAACAACAAAAAATAAAAATACACACACACACATATATATATATATATATATATACATATAGTTTCTTAATTTATATTACAGAAAAATAGCCTTGGTCTAGTAGACATTTTAACTAAATGAAGGGAGGGAGGGCTCCTTATAGAATTACAAATGGGCACATACAGTGGTTCTTTGTTATCTAGTCATAATTATTTCATCTGTGCCAATCATAAAAAGTAACCACTTACGTGAACTCTATTGTTCCCAAAGGAAGATTTCGTCCCCATTTCAGAAATGCGTTAAAAAGTATAAGAGTAATAAGTAACAGTTTTGGGAGTATTTCTGTGTCTCACATATTATAAGTTATTTTACACGTATTAACTCATTTAATCCTCAAAACAGTTCTTTGAGATAATGGTTTTAATTATTCTTATTTTACAGAGAAGTAAATTGAAACACATAATATTAGTAACTTACCCAACTAAATGATCAATTTGTAATGTGGAAACCAATCTATCACTATTAAACAGACATGCTAATTAAATAACAGTGAGCTGTCCATTTAGAGACTGACGGTGATCTTAAAGAATTTCATGCTTGGTGTTGATCAGGATAGAGGGAGACAGGCCCTCTCATACAGGGGTGGTAGGAGGTCCATTTCTGTACAGCAAAAGGTTTCCTTCTAGACATTTATTCTAAGAAAGTAAGTGGATAAAAGTATAGTGATAGCACCATGTAACTGGAAGACTTAGAAAAAAAAATTTGTTGAGAATAGTGAACAACTGTGCGTGCTGGAGTAGGGACTTGGTTAAATGAATTATGGCACATCCATATAATAGTGCACTGCACAGCTATTAAAAACAATGATTTGGACATATGTTCATGGAAATAGTTGCTCAGGAAATAGTAAATGGGATAAACACACAGCAGAGAACATAAAAAGCCAACATTGACACACACCTTGCACTCCTGGTCTTGGACCCACCGGGAAATGAGCACACCTGGCTTCCTCCTCTGTTACTGCAATGCCAGAGAAACTTGACGTCTGTTGACCCGTAGGACACTTGTCCACTTAAGGGAATGCCTAGAGTTTCAGGGAGGACCATCTGGGGATCTCTGAAAGTGAATATATTAAAGAATGCAATACCTGGCTTGAAAAATGCCTGGTTCAGAAGGAGAAAAGGAATTAACACATTTTTGTTGTAGATATTATATTGTCTTCCTTTAACAAGTGCAGAACCAATTTTATAACTGGAAAGTTTTAGCTACAGCAAGAACTATGAATTAGTTTTCTTTCTTTTTCCAAGTCTTCCATTAAACCAACTTGAACACACTCTTCCTCCTTCCCTTGAAACTCCAACCACAAAATTTTCCTCTTTATTTTTTATTTATTTATTTTTTGAGACAGTCTTGCTTTGTCATCCCTGGTAGAGTGCTATGGTGTCATAGCTCACAGCAACCTCAGACTCTTGGGTTCAAACAATTCTCCTGCCTCAGCCTCCCGAGTAGCTGGGCCTATAGGCACCTGTCACAATACCCAGTTATTTTTAGAGATGGGGGGGAATCTCTAGCTCCTGCTGGTCTCGAACTTGTGAGCTCAGGCAATCTGTCTGCCTTGGGCTTTATTATCCAATGTGCTGGGATCACAGGCATGAACCACGGCTCCTGCCCAGCCTAAATTTTCCTCTTTACATCTTTATTGACCTGCCCCTTGATGTTAGGAGTTTCCTTTTTTTTCTCCCAAAGTTCACTTGTCCTAAGTCTTCAGAAGCTAATCTGAAACATTTGGATTCAGATGTTGCTGTGGCCAATGACTTGGTGTATTACTCTTCCTAGGTAATTGAACTTTAACATCTGCCTTTTCTCAAAGGTGTAACTAACTTGTTTGGGAATGATAACCTACAACCCCCAAGGACAACTCACCCTTGGATCCTTTTCCAAGCCATAGAAATTAATGGCTGCCTTGATAACCACCAAAAAAACTTTGATCCTTGTGCAACAGAAGAATTCTGTGTACTGTGCTTTCTACCTGTTGAAAAATGTCCACAAGTATTTTGAGAACTGAATTTTGGAAAGGGCTACCCTCTGGCTGAACTCTGCATACAAAATCCATAAATTCAGAGTTTCAGCTTTGCACACCAGGACAGGTGCAAGCATGCACCAGTGACCTAACAGCCAGAGACCCTTTCTGCAAACATCCTGCCATGAGTTGAGCAGTGAATAACAAAGGAAAAAAACAAATGCTCTAGTTGACATAATTGTTGAAGCAGTCCATCGAGAAGCCATTGTCAACTTGTATCTGTGTGAAAATGTTAGACCGTCCCAGTCTGACAAACTCCTTGCGTTATGGGGGTACAGCGTGGAGATGGGACTTCAGGGCCTGGAGCCAAACCCAAATGGAGAGGCAGCAGGAGAGCTGCAAAGGGCATAGATCAGTGCTTCCAGGAGGGCCTTCTGTGATGATGAGAATGTTCTGTGTCCACTCTGATCAGTGTGGTCACCACGGCCCTTATGGGACTCTGAGAACAAATGGCTGGTGTGAATTTTATATTTTACTTAATAGTATTTAAATTGAAATAGTCACACGCGGCTTGTGACACTACCATATTAGACAGCATAGGGTAGACTCAGAAGGTAGACCATGTGGGTTCAAATCACACCTTCTCTACCTCTTACCTCTTTGACTTTGGACAAGTCTGTGCCATAATTTTCTCATCTGTGTACAATAAAAAGGTAATAGTGCCTACCTCAGGACAGGTTAATTTAGGGGATTAAATAAGTTAATATGTGTAAAGAGCTTAGGCCTGGTGCAATAGTAACAGCTATGTGTTTATTAAATAATGCAAATATGTATATGCATGTCTCTAATATTAAAGCCAGATCTTTGTTGTATATTTTTTCCAAGAAGCTTCTATGCATCAGCCATCAGTGTGTTTTTCTTAAGACCCTTAAATACTGCAGAGATCAGATAAGTCATTTGTTGGATAAATATTTCTGAAGCCCTTACTTTGTGCTAAGTTCTGTGCTAGGTGCTGGAGATATACATGGTGGTACATAGAGGCTTTTTCATCCTAATAATAAGGTCTAGAGTGTCCTTACCTCATGGTTTTGGGACTTCAGACAAGAAGAGAGTTTAGAAGCAGGGTAATTGTTGAGGTGTATGTGCAGAAATCCAGAGAAACTTTGTGCCTGCCCCTGGTCAGCACCTGGGACTTCAGCCGTCCTCTGCTATTAGTTCAGACTGTTTCCCCTTCGCACCTGTGGCGTCCAGGTGTGTCCTGAGGCGCTCACCACCCTCTGCGGAAGGCCTCCCATGTGCCCTCTCCTGGAAGGGACTGATCTTTCATTTCTGAGATGACAATGATAATCCTTTGCCTATTTTGATTCCTCTGTATAAAATAGTGGTGATATTAGATAGTAGTTTTTTGTTTAATTTTGACTCCTTATTTAACTAAATAAAAGTTAGAAAGCCATGTCAGTCTCTCCGATTTTTGGTTTAACGTTACTGGTTCATGATATTGAAAAGTCTGTGCCTAGCCCATACCACTCCGTGGGGTTTGTATACATCTTTTAAAAAAAAAAACTGTGTAAGCCTCAACGTTCGTGAAGGACTAAAAGTGAGAGCCTTTTGAACTGTAACTGATTTGACAAGTATGTACGTAGTGAAGGAAGGTGACTGGTTGTTTTCCAGTGGGTTTGCTTTCCACACTTGCAAAAAAAGTGGAGTAAGAGGAGAGAATCAACCGGTTTGCTTTATATGTGAAGAAATGGTAAAATCTCAGCATGTCTCTCCCCACAGCTAACATAGGAAAAATTGTTTCACAGTTAAGTCTCTAAATGACATCCTGAAAGCACAGTATTGGTAATTATCAAATTAATAAAGGCTGGAGGTAATAAAGTAATATGGAAGGCATTTTCTGGCAGATAAAGCTTCAGAAACCTTCACCTCTGTACATGATTGTGAAGCCCCCGTTGTTCCTTTACCTCCCCCTTGCCTCGGCCCACATTTCTCACTGTGAACTAATAGTACATGATGATAAAACCCTGGATGTCAGCCAGCACACAGTTTTGGCTAACTTTTCTAGTGTTTGTGAAAGTTGAGAAAGCAATGCAGCTGTTATACTGGGTACTTTCCAACAGAGGATATGTTTTCCAGATGAAAGCGTAAATGCTAATTAAAATGTAATCAGTGTTTTTGGCGTTTTGGTATTATCATTCTTTTCACTTTTTGTTATGTTAATTGTTCATTTCTTAGGATTTGTTTTGTGTTTTTCTGTGGTCTATAATCTACTGAAAGTGAGGGAATGAACAAATGTTGTAGGCAGTTCTCATTCTTTGTTTGGAAAAAAACAATGGCAAGTAGTTGCATTCGTTAGCTGATGGATTATTTTAAATAACCACAAAATTTAGGTTTAAAATATTTTATCATAAGGCTCATGTTTGTGTCAACAAAGAAATTCTAAATCCCACATAGAGCGTCTACATTCTAGAGCTGACTGGAAACTTCTAGATCAGTTGAGGAGGCTGCGGACTCTGCTTCCAGGGTTCTCAAGCCCAGGCTGTTCCTGTGGGAGATTTGCTCTGCTCAGTGATGGAGGCACCTTTTCATCCTGATGCACCTAAGGGGGTTTGGGGTGAGGCATGTATGCAGAAGATTTTATTGGTATATGGGGCTTATGACTTGTTTTGTTTTGTTTAAGCAAAAGGGAGCATTAGCTGATTAGTAGCTCCCACCCCTTGGCCTTCCGTCTTAGAGATCCTGATGCTCATTCACACCTGAGCCAGCCTAATTGGATCACTAATGGTTGTGATGTGCGGCCAGGGCTGGGAAGCATTGCTTCAGTCCAGGCCTCCCCTTACAGGTGAAGAAATCAGGGCCCTGGCCAGTTAGGTAACTTGCCCCAGGTCCCCTGCTGGGACTAATCCAAATAATGGGGTGGCTAGTTTCTGGAAGGGACGTCAGATTCTCTGATTCCCGATCTCTAGTGATCTTCTTGGAAAAGTCTTGTGGACCACTCTGGAGAGTCAGGCTGGGCAGCTACATTGCACAGGACCTGGGGCCCTATCAAGGAGGAAGGGACAAATCCCCTCTCCCTGCCCCTTTCACCCAAATAGAAGCTGCTCTCCCTTTTCCCACATGTGCTGCCACGTTCCTCAGTGGGAAGCATGATAAACTGCCTTCCCAGCTCTGTTTTTCTTCTATAACCAAACAGATTTGTTATTAGCTAAATGAGAGGCAACTGGCACACCAGTGGCTATCACAGAGGAGATTTTTTTTTTGAGACAGAGCCTCAAGCTGTCACCCTGGGTAGAGTGCTGTGGCATCACAGCTCACAGCAACCTCCAATTCCTGAGCTTAAGCGAGTCTCCTGCCTCCGCCTCCCAAGTAGCTGGGACTACAGGCACCCACCACAATACCCGGCCATTTTTTTGGTTGCAGCCATCATTGTTGTTTGGTGGGTCCAGGCTGGATTTGAACCCGCCTGCTCAGGTGTACGTAGCTGGCGCCTTAGCCCGTTGAGCCACAGGCACCGAGCCTACAGAGGAGATTCTTGAATAGCTGGTCACCTCTGCGTGTTGTAGAAACCTCTTTTCTTCTCTTGCAGGGAACAGTACACATTACTTAGGCACAGTGTTTGGGATACTAGACACTTTCTAATGCTGTGTGTGTCCAGTACAGATAATTTAAACCAATGCTAACCTGTCTGGGCAGCAAGGAGCCAGTTTAGGGTATCCAGCAGTAGAGGATGGACTTCACGGGACACTGAGTCAGCCCTTCCTATTATAGAGGCTTTGTCTGACGTGCCCCCCTTCCCTGCTCACTTTATGCCCATGCTCCTTGGTGCAGTGGGTCAGGGTGAGGGGAGGATGGTAACTGGGCTCCCCTTGCTGGCACTGGGCACTGGAGAGTTAGCTTCCTGCCTGGGGGGATCCTCCCTGGGGAGAGCACAGAGGAGGGGCTTGGGGAGTCCTGAGCAATGAGAGCTGCAGCGTGGGGCAGGGAGTGTGCAGAGGCTGTCCGTGAGAAAAGGTGGGTCACAGTTTGGGTATTTATAGCTCCCTGAAAACTTGTGTTGGACGTGATCATTAGCATATTTTGGAATAAGTGGTAGGAAAATATTTACCTAGTAAAGCAAGACTGGATGAAAGGGCTTTGGTTCATTTCCAGACCTGTCCTTTATTCTTGTAATGTGACAGCATTAGTCTCCAAATGTTAAACTCAGGGAGAGAGTGTATATTTTTCTTTTCAGGCTGTCAGTCAAAGAATTCACTCGTCCCTTATCCAAAATATACGCTGGCCTCTGAATTGACACCCCACTACCCTCAAGAGAGGCCATGATGGGGCAGCTGGTGATTTTCTGCTTTCTGGCTCCAGAGGCCTCACCCTGCTCTCATCTGGAAGCTGGTGGGGAAGGTTTGTTAGTCTTGTCAGGAGCCAGTTATAGGACCTAAAAATGGACCACAATGGGCAGCTGGTGTCAATTTAGCACTGCAGGGATGGCCAGGCTGTCAGAAGAGCTCACTTTACCTACCCACCCCCTCCTCTGAGGGGTTGGTTTGCATCAGAGCAGGCTGCTCCTGACAGAACTATTTCTGGCAACAGAGGCACAGCAGAGAAATACTCACTTTAGAGAATACATTTTGAGGCTGGACTGTATAAGCAAGGGTGACAGCTCCTTGCCTGCTTTTCCTGCAAGGGTCTGTACATTGAGAAAGATTGACAGACTTACCCCAAAGTCAGACAGAGGTGCCCTAATGAAAAATCTTATCTAAATGCAAAACCAAGGGCAGACTCTGGCGTCGCTGGGTTTTTTACTTGTTTCTCCTTTTGGAATGTACACTGGAAGCAAGGGGCAGGGGGCTCACTGCTCTTTCGTAAAGCCTATTGAGCTGGTTAGTAGGAAACTCCTAGTTTGGATGAAGATTCCTGGAAAGTATGTGAGGGGTGAGTGGTCTGGTTGAAGAGGGCCAGTGCGTGTTGGCTCTGCCCTCAGTAAGCGTCAAGAGGGAGCTCTGAGCAGCTACCCTGCTCACAGATCAGCAGTTACCTCCGGATGCACATGCGGTTGCTACCATGTTCCCTCTGGCCATGAGGAAGTGGAGAGCTCATGCTTCCTGCCTGTGCAGCTGCCATCTTCCCTGGTGCAGTAATCACTCAGGATTTTATACCAAGAGGGGTTTTAATAACTGGGCATGTTGAAAAAATGCTCACCATCCTTAATCATCAGAGAAATGTAAATCAAAACTACTTTGAGATATCACCTAACTCCAGTAAGATTCGCCCACATAACAAAATCCCAAAGCCAGAGATGTTGGCGTGGATGTGGAGAAAAGGGAACACTTCTACACTGCTGGTGGGAATACACACTAATACGTTCCTTTTGGAAGGAGGTTTGGAAAATACTCAGAGATCTAAAAATAGATTTGCCATTCAATCCTTTAATTCCTCTGCTAGGTATATACCCAGAAGACCAAAAATCACATTATAACAAAGATATCTGTACCAGAATGTTTATTGCAGCCCAATTCATAATTGCTAAGTCATGGAAGAAGCCCAAGTGCCCATCGATCCATAAATGGATTAATAAATTGTGGTACATGTGTACCATGGAATACTATGCAGCCTTAAAAAAGATGGAGACTTTGCTTCTTTCATGTTTACATGGATGGAGCTGGAACATATTCTTCTTAGCAGAGTATCTCAAGAATGGAAGAAAAAGTATCCAATGTACTCAGCCCTACTATGAAGCTAATTTATAGGTTTCATATGAAGGCTATAACCCAATTATAGCACAAGAATATGGGGAAAAGGGCTAGGGAGGGAAGGGGAGGGGGAAAGTTGGGGTGGAGAGAGGGTAATTTGTGGGGCCACACCTACGGTGCGTCTTAGAAGGGTACAGGCGAAACTTACTAAATGCAGAATACAAATGTCTTCATATAATAACAAAGAAAATGCCATGAAAGCTATGTTAAGTAGTTTGATGAAAACATTTCAGATTGTATATGAAACCAGCACATTGTACCCCTTGATTGCACTAATGTACCCAGCTATGATTTAATGATAAAATTAAAAAAATAAAACAAAACTGGGCATGTTCTTAGTCTCCAATTCAGTGATTCCCTGGGTTTTAAAAAAAAGACAACCAAACCAAAACCAAAGCCTTTTGCCCTGGGGAGCTTTTACTGTATTGAGCTAATTAAAAGAGAGAGAGAGAGAGACGTGTTTGGACCTTGGTCATCCATTTACCTGCTCTAAGACTGCCCTATTCTGAACTTACTCAGCTTTAATGCTTGCTCCTTTTGGAGAGATAAGAACGATCTCATGGGAACTTGAACAGTATATAAGCCAGTGGCTGCCTTCCTGTTCATGGAAGACTGGGCATGGTATGAAGGGTCTCTTTGCTTATGTGGTTAGTACCTTAGCAGTCAGAACAGACCACAGGGACTTACCCCCTGCCTGTTGGTCTTCCTGCAAGCCTGGTGTGGGAACAAAATGCTTTTCAGAAAAATCTCTTTGACACCTATTGAGAGGTGTCAATGGCCAGCAAGACTGGATGAAAGGGCTTTGGTTCATTTCCAGACCTGTCCTTTATTCTTAAAATGTGACGGCATCAGTCTCCAAATGTTAAACTCAGGGAGAGGGTATATATTTTTCCTTTCAGGCTGTCAGTCAAAGAATTGGTGAAGAGGCACTGGCCCTGTTCAACCAGACCATTCACCCCTCACATACTTGCCAGGAATCTTTATCCAAACCAGGAGTTTCCTACTAACTTCCTTTTTGACACCTGAGGGCTTTAGGAGAATATAAAAGCACCAAAGAGTAGAAACAAGAAATCTCCACAAGAATACAAGTGATTATTCATGTTGGGCACTATTTTGACCCATGCTGTCATCACTGGTTTCACAAACAGGCCTCTCCTTCCTAGTCTTTGGACATATTTAACTCTTTTGAGTAGCAGCAATATAAAAATATACATGTGTCTAAAAAGCAACACCAACCAACTTCTGGCTGAGAAACTGCCAAAAGCCTCGTATCTCTTAGCTGAGCATGTTCACAATGCAGGGCTTTCCCATGCTCTCTTGACACTTCCAAATGTATTAGTTCACCTTTTTCCAGAAATATTTTGTACTGTCATGATCTATAGAAAATGGGTAAGATAAGGACACTTTTGGGAACTGTATTAGAACAGCCCCAAACAAACTAAATCCAGCAACTTTTGGGTGTGGTGCCCTGATTCTTTGATTTAGTTGGTAACCAATTCGTCTTCTGAGTGTGCCCCTCTTGTTACCATGTTAGGACTTCATTGCACTATGACTAGTGCTGGGTACATGGGCATTGTTTTTTGAATGTATTAGGTGGGACTGACCTTGTCTGACTCCCTCCATGAAAACAAATAGTGTACCTGATTAGAGAAAAGTTAGGGAGTAAGTTCTTAGGGAAACCACTTTCTGCAATTTTGTCACCTCCCCTCTCCCTAACTTGAAGAGACACAAAGAGGTTGTGTAGACAAAGGATTTAGGAAGAAGCTTGAGCTGTTTTACATTCTGATGTTCTGTGACTTTCCCAAATAAAAACTGTTTGCATTTTCTTATCTATTTAGGTAGTAGGAGTGTTTCTTTCTTTTCAAAGAGCAGAATCTTAGAGTCAGCTGTATCTTGCAGGTGACTGAGAAGTCACAACAGCATAAGCAAGTACAGTTGCCCCCCCCTTCCCATGCATGGGTTCCACATCTGTGGATTCGAGGGCTTGACCAACCTCAGATCAAAGATGTTTGAGGGAACAAACATTCCACAAAGTTCCAAAAAGCATAACTTGAATTTGCCTTATGCCAAGTTCAGTGTTAAATACACGTAACCTGAAGTGATGTGCAGGCATTGTATTAGGAGATGATTTAAAGGATATGGGAAGATGTGTGTGGTATTTTATGTTAGGAACTTGAACATCCTTGGATTTTTAGATCCTCGGGTATCCTGGAACCAATCCCTGAGGGATGACTGTATTTTCTAATTCAGTGGGGTTTTTTGTTTTTTGTTTTTGTTTTTTTGTAGAGACAGAGTCTTACTTTCTCACCCTTGGTAGAGTGCCATGGCATCACACAGCTCACAGCAAGCCCAGCTTGGGCTTAGGCGATTCTCTTGCCTCAGCCTCCTAAGTAGCTGAGATTACAGGCGCCCACCACAACACCCAGCTATTTTTTTTTTGTTGCAGTTCAGCTGGGGCTGAGTTTGAACCTGCCATCCTTGGTATATGGGACTGGTGCCCCAATGAGCCACAGGCGCCACCCTCTAATTCAATGTTTTTAAAAATAAGTGTTTTACTTGATACTTTACAATATTTAAAAAGTATAAAATTCACAAATAAAATAATTGGTTTGGTGATAAATATTTCCAGTTGTGTACTTAAAATGAATGTTTTAATCAGAGTATAAAAGCTATTTTCAGAATTTATGTGCCCATTATTTTCAGTGGGGTTGTGAAATCCAATGAAAATGCATATAAATGCTTGCAGAAGAATACTTGTGTTTATAAAGAGAATGCATGAATAATATGACCTCCCCCCCAAGAGTGGTTATAATTCTTTGTTAAAAATAGGAATAGAAAAACTAGAGAAACTAAAAAAAAAAAAAAAAATAGGCAGAAGTTGATTTATGACTCCATACTGAGCCTCAGAGTCAGAGCATTCTGTAATATACATACTCTTATTTGACAATGTGAATGTTACTTTCTTTGCATTACTATTATTATTATTGCTTAATAATTCATTGCAGCAATCGTCAGATTTCTTTTCTGAATGCATTCATCTTTGTTTGTTCTTTGCAAGGTTTTTGTTTTAAACATAGTTATTGTTGTTAAATTTTTTTTGTTTTTGCAGTTTTGGGCTGGGCCAGGTCTGAATCTACCACCTCCAGAATATGGGGCCAGCTCCCTACTCCTTTGGGCCACAGGTGCTGTCCTATTGTTGTTAAATTTTAAGCCTTTTTAATTTTGCGAAGGCAAAAAGTGGAAGACTAATAAATACATGTATATGTAAAAATAAAAAAATAAATAAAAACTATTCTTTTGAAACGTCTTTTGAGCTCCATTAAAGAGAGTGTTGGACACACCTTGGGAACCAAGTTTGGTTACTGTAGTATTACTGCATTGTATTGGATCACAAGAATGGCAAATTCTCTGTGGTTAACCGAATCATGGGGGCCTGTTGGTTGGAAGGGATCTTGAATTTCATGCAGCCCAGATTCCCACACAACTCAGTCCCTTCTGTAGCTATGCTGTTGAATGGTTTACCCCTTGGATGAACCTCTCTGCTGTCTGTATTCTTGGAGAGCTGTAGTTGTTAGAAAGCAACCCTGAGCTGCCATGAAATCCTTTCTCCCACCTGCCTGGGAATGGATGCCCGCTCCTCCTGAGAACTCCTGAAGCTGCTGATAGACAGCTGCCAGGTGTTTCTTCCTTTCCCCTGTGGGGTCTAGATCCTGGGCTGGGACTCCCAAGTGTCGTACAGCCTGGCTGCCCCCTCTGGACACTCTGGGGTCTTGGGTCAGTCATTACCCTGGGGCCATTTAACTTAGTTTCTAACAGTAAAACTTTATACAATGCACTGAATTGCTACCAGTTTTCACCTTTTCTAACCTTGGACCCTTTATGTTAAAAATCTAAATGTAGGACCGTATGTGTATTTAAACAATTTTGAGTCCCTTCTGGGTCCTTGGTCCATTGCTATAGACCTGTCCCAGACTTAGCATACTTTTTGAGTATGACTGTTCAGCCACACTGATGAAAATTTATCTTCAGAAATTGACCTCTGTAATTTAGCCAGAAATTTAAAGTTGCTATTTGAAGTTTTCCTTTTGGTCAGTAAAGAAAGTTAAAAATTCTAATGTGGTAAATATAGTAAAACAAAAAAGAAAATGTAGATAACTCTTGATCTCCAGGAGTTTGATCTCAGCCTTTTCTGCTTTTTGCTTGCTTGTGTTTTACTACTTGCAGTGTATATTTGGACAAATTTACTTTTGGATAAACTGTAGTTTTTTTCTTCCTGATGGTAGAGGACTTGATAGGGAAATTGCTTCCAATACTCTTTGAAGCTAAGACACTGTTAAGTATAAAGTTTGTTCGTTAAGTGTTTGCCTATTGTCCTCTGTGCTAGGCAGTATATCCACAGATACACCGATGGAAGGGACAAATCCCTCATAACTTATTCAAGTATACTTTAAATAAGGATATACTTATAAGTATATACTAAAAGGCAAGACAGTCATCTAACAAATGATGATGGAAGTGATTATTTAAACACTGTTGTGGAACATGCTATGGGAAAAACAGTAGATCGACAAGATCATCCTGTAACAGGAGAGGTCCTGGGCAGAGGCTGGGGGCTTCAGAAAAGTCTTTGCGGAGAAAGTCAAGTTTAGGCTGTACTGGTTCTCATTTATTTGTTGTCCTTCTCTTTAAAACCACAAGATACAGAGGGAGCAGTGAGATTAGAAAGCCTGCCTTAGTTACAGGATCCTTGGACAGCTTGGGATTGGGATGTCATGGCACAAAAGGCAGCTTTAGGGTTACTGGGCATATTTATCTGCTTGTGCTGCCATGACAGAATACCACAGGCTGTATGGCTTAAACAACAGAAATTTATTTTCCCACAGTCCCGTAGTCTGGAAGTACAAGATCAAGGTTCTAGAAGGCTTGGTTTCTGGTGAGGCCTCTCTTCCTGGCTTGCAGATGGCGACCTGCTTGCTCTGTCCGCATCTTGCCTTTCCTGTACGCAAATGGGTCAGAAGCTGTGGGGACCAAGGGGTCTCTTACTCTTCTTACAAGAACACTCGTCCTATTGGATTAGGGTCCCACCCTAATAATAACCTCACTTAACAAAATTACCTCCCTACAGGCTCTATCTCCAAATGCAGTCACATTGGGGGTTCTGCCTACGCAGCTAGAGGAGGGCAGTTGAGTCCTTTACATTCCCACTCTACTCAAAATCCAACCAGTGGATTCTTCTCTCTGTAGAATCATGGGATGCTAACAGTTTATTAATTGCTCCTTCCGAATGATCCACATTGCCCTGCCATCCAGTTCATTCTTCACTCTGCTGCTGATTTTAACAAAAGAAGCAAATGTTTTGAAAGCATTCTGAAGGCTGGGTGTGGTAGCTCATGCCTGTAATCCTAGCACTATGGGAGGCCAAGGTGGGTGGATTGCCTGAGCTCTGGAGTTCTGAGACCAGCCTGAACAAGAGCAAGACCCGTCTCTAAAAATAGCCAGGCGTTGTGGTGGCCACCTATAGTCCCAGCTACTTGGGAGGCTGAGGCCAGAGAATCACGTGAGCCCAAGAGTTTGAGGTTGCTGTGAGCTGTGATGCCATCGCACTTTACCCAGGGCGACAAAGTGAGACTGTCTCAAAAAAGAAAGCATGCTGAGATAGGAACAAACTGCATGTTATGGTGTAGTTATTTTAGGAAGTACAGAACTTGTTTATGAATAACATATTGTAAGAGATATAGTTATAGGCTTAATTTTGGTTAGGTAAGTAGTTAAAATTACAGTTTCCAAAAGCATATCACAAGCAAGCTTTTAAAGGAATTTAGAGCAGGCAGAGCAAGTTGGTTCAAGCCTGTAATCCGAGCATGGTGGGAGGCCGTGGCAGGAGGATCACTTAAGGTCTAGAGTTTGAGACCAGCCTAAGGGAAAGTGAGGCCCCTGTCTCTACCAAAAAGCAGAAAAATTAGCTGGGAGTTGTGGAGGGCACCTGTGGTCCCAGCTACTCAGGAGGCAAGGCCAGAAGTGTCTGAGGTTGCTGTGAACTAGGCTGATGCCATGGCATTCTAGCCAGGGGCAACAGAGTGAGACTCCATCTCCAAAAAGAAATTTCAGAGTAGACTGGATTCTCTGGTCTTGTTCTTCTAAGCCTTTCTCCCACTATTGGGAGAACTACGAAAGTTGCTGTTTTATTTTTTACTTTTAAACGTGATTGAATACTTCACCATCTAAGAACTTATTTTCATTTTGATGTTATTTGAGCAATAGAGGCAGCCAAGCAAGTTTGAATTACAAGTTCAATGTTGCCTTGGACAGGCTGTGCACTATCCTGTGACTTTCTGGGACCCTGACGAGGTGTGAGGTGTCCCCCAGTTGGGGTGGGGGCGGGACGGGGGGTGGGTGGGTTGATTAGCTCAGTTGGTGGGATTACTGTGTGTTCTTACCCTAAGTAGACATTCTTACCCTGTGGCTAGGTACCTAGGATAAATGCATGCTATTAATTGTAAATCAGAGAGCTTCTCTGTGATTTTAAACTTAGAGTAATATTTTAGATATGGTGATTAATTTATATACTAATGTTTAGATGCTCTGGAGAGTCCAAGTGAATGTGGATTTCCTTTAACTGATCTTTGTTTCTTAATTTGGAGCACCTTTGGAAGTAAACTTTTAAAGAGAAAGGTACAAGATTCTAATGGATTCCAGATTGAATGTACAACATTGGTAAACAATCTTTTGGTTTTTTAAAAAGTTATTGTTATATTGATAGGTTTAAACAGATTTTAGTAATAGAGGTCTGGTTATGTTAAAATGGTAATTATTTGGATGGTTTTATTTTTATTTTTTTTTTCATTTTTTAGGATTGATGTCACCTCCCTTTCAAGTATCATAGGCCAGCTTTTTACTCATTTTGTTTGTTTGAAAAGTTACAGATTTCTAAGTTTGGGAATCATTTACCAAGCGTGAAAAGGAGAAAAGCTTGCTGCTAAAATGTTAAGACAAGCAATACAAGTTGTTTGAACTGCTCTTTGAGAAAGTTTAACTAATAAAGTTAAAACCTCTGGAAATTTAGGTAGTCCAGAGTGTCTAGGGATTTAGGTCATTTTGCCAAAGGAAATGATCTTAAAAATAGTCTGTATGTCAAATAAATATAAGGCAAATTAAAGTGAAATTGTGAAATTAGTGATTACTTGAGTCCCTGTCCAAATATGACCCCTTATGGTTTATAGCAGCTGAAAATAAATTTCTCATGAAATTTCATTCTTTGCCAAATGAATCTGAATAAAGAGAAGGTTGTCTCTTAAATAACAGTGATTAATTTATTTTGGACCCAGGATACTTAGTGTTTAGGCAAAAGCGTTCAGTGGTGAGGCTGCTCCTGCTGCCTGTGTTGCATTTTGTAATTGTTCTTGAGCACCTGCTATGGCTTAGGCACTGTGCTGGGTGCTAGTGGTGCAAAAATGAACAGGGCAGAAAGAGTTCTGGCCCTCGCGTAGCTCTCTCTCTCTCTCTCTCTCTGTTTATGTGTGTGTGTCCATGTCTGACTCTTCTGTCACTTGGTTTCTGTTCATGCAGTTTTACCTATCTTTCATTTGATCCTTCCTCCAGGTAATTGTGTTACACCTTTTCACTGGATGGTTTTGAAGAGAATTTTGTCACCGAGCTATTGTTAGAGTAGAAGTCAGCTTCCAAATAGAAAGCACATTATTACTAATGTGTTGTTCAAGCACACATGATGCTGACTTATTAAATTTCATAACAAAAAAGGCAATGAAATGCCAAAGTCATTGAAATTCAGAATCAGTAGTTTGGCAGCAGTGCTGTTAGAACTATATTTAATGGAATTTAAAACTATTGTATTAAAAAGAAAAAAAAAAACTATTGTATTTAGCAGTACACGTAAGACCAGAATGGTTATTTGTAGTGGATCAAAATCCCCACATTGGCCATTCGACCATGACGTTAGGTCTGTATCTGTATTGAGTTAACAATTTTGATTTTAATTGCTCTTTTCTGTAAGTGGAACAGAAACAAGGATGGCCCTGAACTGCCATGAACTTACCTATGTGGGGATAGAGCTGAGTATTTAGTAGGAATTACTTTTTCAAGTAATGTGCTTTCTATTGTAGTTGGTTTACATTAGGGGAATTTTGAAGCTTATAGATGAATATTGGGAAAGCTAACTTTTCTCTCTAGATCTGTGTCCTTTCAAAATTTAGCTGATTTTTTAAAAACTAGGACTTATAAAACGATATTCAGAATTTAGATGGCAGAGAAAAAAGGTACTTTACTTAAAATTTTAATGTACAAGCATTAACTGAGGATACATTTCTATGTAGTATATTTAAACTTTCTTTTAGTTAAAGGACTCAAATAATTAGTTCATTTATGGGCGGCACCTGTGGCTCAAAGGAGTAGGGCGCCGGCCCCATATGCTGGAGGTGGTGGGTTCAAACCCAGCCTTGGCCAAAAACTGCAAAAAAAAAAAAAATTAGTTCATTTATAATTTCACTGTTGCACATGCAATAAAATTACTCTGTAAAGTGGAGGAAGGTCAGGAAGATGCCTTATCCCCCATCCCCATATTGTTCTTTGTTGTATAAGGTATTCATGGTCAAACTCTGTAACAAACCATGGTGATGAGATGTTTTTTAGAATATTTTAAAATGAAACTAATTATGGTTGAAGTATTTCCTACTAGTGACATCTTTTTAAAATAACTAATTTCAGTTATTGTAAAGGTTAATTGGTCCCTTTGTGGCACTCTCTGAGAACCTGAGTACAAGGTTATGAAAAAAAGGTGTTTTCCTGCAGGTCTCCTTCTTTCTTGGCTGTTTAATCTATCTGCAGAATGCCTCAGCAGGCAAAGCAGGAATAGGGTGAGACTGCTGCTTGTAATAGTTGAGAGGATTTTCAGGCACACAGGAATAGCCAGTTTGCACAGTTCGGTCTCTTCAGTGTCCTTAGCTGGACTTTTAAATTTTTTTTAAGGTAGCACACCAGCAGTCCAGTGTACACTGCTCCAAGTCTTTTATGAGTAAAGTGGGAGGATTTTAAGTGTTTGCGGAACATTTAGGTCTATAAATTCTACCAAGGTAATTGTTAGCATATGGTTTTCCTCCTCACAGGATTGGCAAATATTGGTCACCTTTTTCATTTTAATTTATGTGAGCCTTTAATTAAGATTGGGTATTAAGGAAGGGTGGGTGGGTGTGTGTGTACCCACATGTGTGTAGTGACAATGAAAATTCCACTTAATATTTGTTGCCTTCTTTTCTGAAGTCTGAGTAGTTTAGACAAATTCCTTTCATGGGTAAAAACTCAATTAAAACGAGAAATCCAAATTTTATTCTGTGCGTGGAGAAGTACCTTATTAAATGTGTGTTCGGATTCACTAGCAGCCTATTTTAAAACATGATGTCATCCAGGGCAGAGTGTCCATCAGATCTGTGTAGCTCAGAGTTTCAGAGTGGCCACTTGAATTGACTTTGCCCCGTGGCCTCACCTTCCAGTCCACCCAGCCAGCCAGCCCACCCACATGCAAACAAATAATTAACAAGCACTTAATGTTACTAGGCACCCCGCTAGATTGTAAAGAGTATGATGGGAACCTGACCTTGAGAGGTTGTGGCATATTGGTGATAAGCAAATAGAAGTTTTATAATTGACTCAGTTTTATAATTGAAAAGACTCAGTCTTATCAAAAGTGCTAAATAGATAGGGAATCTGGGAGGGAGAATGTATGGGGGCTCTCTAAGGGTGTCTAATTCAGACCAGTTAGTGGCAGTGGTGATTGAGTGATTGATTAGGGGAGCCTTCCTGGATGAGATGGTGCCTGAACTAGGATTTTTGGGAAGAGCAGAGAGCTGCTTCAGGTGTTAGGTTTACAGCTGAGATAAGAATGTGATTTTTCTGTCTGGTGTAACAAGAACTTAGGACAGGAATAGTGTGACCAGGCTGCCTTGTGAAGGAACTCCTTTTCTCTCCTAGGGGTTCTGGGTGTTACTCGGTAGGCATGGGGTGCCATTGGTGGAATTTAGTCAGAGGGATGAAATGATTACCTTTTAGAAAGGTCCTTTGGTGGTGATATAGGGGAATGGATTAGGGGTTAAAATTAGAGGTGAGGCACTGGAATAAGACTGTTGTTTGAGCTTATTCATGAGATTTTCAGGCGGTATAAGCATCTTTAGGATCTGAATGTTGTGGGGGAGAGGGAGAAATGAAGGGTGGATACAAGATTTCTGGGTGGGGTACCTGGCAGATATGAGGGTGCCATGGAGGTTGGGATTATGAGTTTGGTGTTAGACAGATGGTGTTGGTGATCCTTGGGCGACAACTGTACTTAGCTGTCTAGGGAGCACATAGAGTACGTGAATCAAACAGGGAAGTGGTTGATGTCATCTAGCGAGATTTTGTAGAGTAACAGAAGAGGGCGCTAGAAGGAAAGTTGGGGGACAAACGTTTGGTTTTGAACACAAACCTGTGAATTCATCTGATACCTGTGTGACGTAGAAAATAAACATAGCATCTTGGAAAGTAACAGAACAGATAAAATGTGCCAAGTATTAACTTTGAGAATTTTAATTAATGCAGAGAACTAGTAGAATACATCTAAAATCTGTAATGGTAGCATTACAGTTTCTTTCCTAGCAGCTATGACCCTCTGGTTGTCCATGCCAGAGCAATAGGAACTTCTTTGCCCTGTCAGTCTAGGATTATATTTCCTTGTCCATTTCTGTCTTGGTATACTTGTTTTAAGAAATGAATTTAATGTTATGATTCCCTGTTATTGAAGCAGGGAATGATAAAGCATTTGGAATTTCTTTGTATCTTTTGGGAAATTCCAGTTCCTAGGACACAGGATTAGAGAAGAGTAATTTGAGGGGGGAATACTTTGGCTTTGTTACGTATTCATTTCTTGTTTTTATACACAAACTCTCTCTCTCTCTCTCACACACACACACACACACACACACACACACACAGAGCAGAAAAAAGCAGGGAAGAGTAATTTGAGGGGGAATACTTTGGCTTTGTTACGTATTCATTTCTTGTTTTTATACACAAACTCTCTCTCTCTCTCTCTCTCACACACACACACACACACACAGAGCAGAAAAAAGCAGGGAAGGAAAATAACTATTTTACTAAAACCTAGCTGCAAAGAACATGGGTATTACCATGTCACACCCAGGATATATTTCTTTTTTTTTTTTTTTTGTAGAGACAGAGTCTCACTTTATCGCCCTGGGTAGAGTGCCGTGGCATCACACTGCTCACAGCAACCTCCAGCTCTTGGGTTTAAGCGATTCTCTTGCCTCAGCCTCCCTAGTAGCTGGGACTAC
>CAUYON010105895.1:0-45362 GCA_963573935.1 Arctocebus calabarensis | reverse complement strand
TTACTGAGGGATTCTACTGAATTTCTCAGATCTTTAAGGGCTGCAACTTCTTGTCTCAATGTGTCAAAATCTTTGGTCATTTTGTCTTTGAATTCATTGAATTCTTGAGACATCTTTTGGGTCATCTTTTGAATTACTGCTTGAAATTCCAATTCCATCTTTTTCTCCATTCCACTGATCTTATTTGCAATCCAGATTCTGAATTCGATTTCAGACATCTCAGCCATTTGCCTATGTAGGAGATCTTGTGTTGTGTCTGCCTTGTTGTTACTTGGAGGGGTTGGTCTACTCTGATTATTCGTATTGCCAGAGTTTTTCTGTTGATTCCATCCCATGTTTGTTTTTCACTGTTGGGTCTGACCCTTCAAGTAGTGGGCGCAGAGCTGTGTGTTTGTCTGGGAAGGTTTTGGCCCTGGGCCTGCAGAGAGGCCTGGCAGTCGCTGGTGGGATCCCTGGAAGAAGGCTGTCCTGCGGAGGCCCTGTGGGTGCCAGGCGGAGGCCCATACAATTGCTAAGAGTGACCCTGGCCAGAGGCCTGGAGGTCACAGGTGGAGTCCCTGGCAGAAAGCAGACCTATAGAAGTCTGGCAAGTGTGGGATGCAGGGCCAAGCAGTTGCCCAGGGAGTTCCTGGCTAGGGGCAGGCCTGCAGAGGCCTGGAAGTTGCCAGCAGAATCCCTGGCAGAAGACTGGCCTGCAGAGGCCCCATGGGTGCCAGGTGGAGGCCCGCGTGGTCACTGGTACTATCCCTGACCAGGGTGGGCCTGTGGGGCCCCTGCGGGTGCTAGACGGAGGCCCATGCAATCACTGGGGGAGTTCCTGGCCAGGGGTAGACCTGCAGAGGCCTAGGAGTTTCTGGCAGAGTCTGTAGCAGATGGAGGGCCTGCAGAAGTCCGGCATGCACAGGGCGCAGGGCCAGGTGGTTGACGGGGTAGTTCCTTGTCCTGGGTGGGCCTGCAGAGACCTGGCAGTTGCAGTCAAAGTTACTGGCAGAATCCCTGCAAGCTTGGGCACAGGGCCATATGGTCACCAGGGGATTTGCTCACCAGGGTCAGACCTGCAGGGGCCCTGCGGATGCCAGGCAGAGGCTTGCATGGTCGCTGGGGGAGTTCCTGGCTGGGGGAAGATCTGCAGAGGCCTTGCAGTCACTGGCAGAGTCTCTAGCAGACGGCGGACCTGCAGAAGCCCGGCAAGCATGGGCGTAGGGCCAGGAAGTTGCCAGAAGTGTTTCTGGCCGTGGGCCTCCCTGCAGAGGCCTGGCAGTTGCAGGCAGAGTTCCTAGCAGAAGGCAGGCCTGTGGAAGCCCTGCAAGCTCAGGTGCAGAGCCACATGGTCGCCAGGGGATTTACTCGCCAGGGGTGGACCTACAGGGGCTCTGCAGGTGCCAGGCAGAGGCCTGTGTGTTCGCCAGGGGAGCTCCTTGCTGGGGGCATACCTGCAGAGGCCTGGCAGTCGCTGGCAGAGTCTCTAGCAGATGGCGGGCCTGCAGAAGCCCGGCAAGCTTGGGGCGCAGGACCAGGCGCTCGCCTGTGGCTTCCCAGGCCAGAGGAGAGGGAGGCTCGCTGTGGCCTCCCTGTAGTCTTTTCTCAGTGGGGCTCTTGTTCTGGCAGGCAGGGGTAGGGGCACTTCTCAGGGACCTCCTCCTTCAGTCTCAGAGGGGGTTAGGCTTCTGGTTCGTCAGGTAAGGGGGGAAGGGTGTGCAGTAAGTTCAGAATGGTGGGGAAAACTTTAGTTCAGTTTTTCTGCCTAGGAATAGAGTTTTCAGAGTCACACCAGGTGCTCAGGGGAAGCACACCTCACTTCTCATAGCACTCTTCCGTGGGGTGAGACAAGAGGTCCACAGTTCACTGCTTGTCTGTAGAAAACTCGCAGGAGCAAAGGAGGAGAATAAGAAGAAAGGAAACAGAAAAGCAAGAAACTCAGATCTTTCTTGGGGGAGAGGACAGGCACTCTTCCTTTCAGATGAATTTTATACCTGAAGCGTGCTTTCTTGGGGTCACAGCCAGTCTCAGCAGAGGTGTTCTGCAGAAATCACTTCTCTCTCTTGGCTGGGCTCCCAGTATTCAGCTTAATTGCACAGTTTCTGGAGGTTATGTTCCCTTTTGGACAGGAGCCTTTTTTGGAAGCTGCTTCCAGTCAGCCATCTTCTCCACCCCCCAAACTCAGGGCCATTTAGACAGGAAATTCCAGCGTGCTGGGTACTACGTATGAAGGAAGTGGGTGCAGGCACTGGATGGTCATGTTTCTTTGGAAGTTCTCACTCCAAGGGAAGAGGTGTGGTAAGATGAAAGTGAGGGGAGGCCTTTCTAAGCGCAGAGCCCTCTTATCATGTTCTAATGATAATTGATGCTATGATCTGAATATTTGTGTCCCTCCCACATTTATACATCAAAATTCCAACCCCTAAGGTGATCGTATTAATAGGTGAGGTTTTTAGGATGTCATGAAGTGATGGAATTAGTGCCTTTTATAAAAGAAGACCAAGTAAGACCTTCACCCCTTCCACCAGATGGGGTTACAATGAGAAGACAGCCATCTATGAAGCAGGAAAAAGCCCTCACCTGATACTAGTCTGCCAGTGCCTTGATCTTGGACTTCCCAACCTCCACAACTGCAAGAAATAAATTTCTATTGTTTATAAGTTACCCAGTTTCGTGAGTTTTTGTTATAGCAGCTCAAGCATTCTAATTCACTTGGAAATAAACTGAATGTTGTTTGCTTCTCAGCGTGTGTCTGAGTTTAACCTTTCCTATAAGTAAAACATTTCTAAATGCTATCACATCAAAGGCTGCACTAATCCAAGGCCTATTTTAAGGGAAGCCCAATTTAATTAAAATAATTGCTTTTAGGGGGCCCACTTGGAATGGAACATTCAATAGTTAGAACAAAATTGGGCCAAAATTACAAACAGAAAGAAGGGTAAAACATGTTGTTTCTAGTCTAGACAGATGGATTAAAAGAGTGATAAGTATAATAATAATGTCTTTAAAAGTGTAATTTTTCCCAAAGCACTCTTACTTATATATATCATGGAATTCTTATGAAAATAAGCATCAGTTCTTTGAAGTTTAAAAGATGTATACTCCAGACAAATAAAAAAGAAACACTCGAAACTATGAGGAGTAAATTTTAGACTCTGTTGGTCTGAGGAAGGGCTAGAGGTGGGATAGTGTAGAAGGGATAATGCAGAAGCGGTAATGTAGAAGGGATAGTATGGAAGGGATAGTAGGGGAAGGAGCAGTGTAGAAGGGGTAGTATGGAAGGGATAGTGTAGAAGGAGGGAGCAAAATCAGCACACAGGCTTCTGCCGCAGCCAACTTTGATTTGTCAACATTGCCTGAAGTCTCTGAAGTCTGAGCAGAACCTCTCTTACCTTGGTTAAGGCAGGTGTTAAATCCAATGATAGTTGGTGCTATGATCTGAATATTTGTGTCCCCCCCATATTTATACACCAAAATTCTAACCCCTAAGGTGATGCTATTAAGAAGTAAGGCTTTTAGGATGTAATTAGGTAATGGAATTAGTACCCTTTATAAAAGAAGTTCAAGAGAGACCCTCACCCCTTCCACCAGATGAGGTTGCAATGAGAAGACAGCCATCTATGAAGCAGGAAACAAGCCCTCACCTGATACTAGTCTGCTAGATATTGAAAAAATATCAGGTCATGCCTGGTCTCAGGCATTGGTGATGAATTAGCCATGCCTGAAATGGTCAAGGGAGAGATCAGGATGGTATGTGTGCCATGAATGGGTCACCTCTGGGTTGGAAGAATGTATGTGACCTATAGTAAGAGCAAACAGGATACTTAAGATCACCTTTAGTCTTTTGAAGTTATTGGCAAAGAAGATAGTCAATCTAAATCCGTAATAAGAATTCTCTTGTTCTTGAATATTTCTGTCTTCCTGCAACAAAAATAATCCATTTCACGTTTCTTAGAGAAAGATGCTGCTTTTAACTCACTTTATGGCATGGAAAAAAGACTAGATAGGCACCTATTAAGGTGTTAATTGGTGATAACTAGAATCATAGGAGACCTGAATTCTTTTCTGATCTTTATCATTAACTAGCTGTGTAATCTTGACCAAATCCCTTAACCTCTCTAGACCTCTATTTTCTTGTCTTCAAAATACTCATGTTATCTAAAAGATCTCTCAGAGTTTTGTGAGGCTTAAGGGAGACAGAAGCAAAGCAATCACTTGAAATATAAAATGTTGCATAGTTGTAAATTATTACGATTCTACAGAAAAATGAGCAAGTTTGTATAAACAGCATTTCCCAAAGTGTGTTACTTGAAACATTAGTTCCATAGGATGTCAAACAAACAAAAAAGTGTTCTCTGATCAAATGAACTTAGAAAACTCTATGCTAAAAAAGCTTAAAGAGGCATTTTACCACAGAAATTATTCTAGTATTTACTTTTTAATGTGCATTTTGAAGCATTAAAATTAGGAAATAATATGTGGTGGTTGATACACTTATTTGGACAAAAACTCCTCTTTTTCTCAGAATACTTATCCTTTAGAACACGGTCCTTTGAAAATCATTAAGCAATCTACATTTCAAGTTTCCTTCTGACTTGAACATCCTCTGATGCATTCATTTGTTCAACAAATATTTATAAAGCACCTATTATGTGCCAGGAACTGTTGAATGTAAAAAAAAATGCATCAGTATACAATACAGAGGGGAAAAAAAAAATCCCTGCTTTCATGGACCTGATAGCACAGCAAGATTTCCTATCATTCACCCAAATGGTGCTTGTGCTTAGAAAAGTGACTGCTATTCCTTAACTTAAAGAGATAAAACCCTGAAGTACAATCATTAATAACAGAGAAAGGAGAGTAGGGAAGAGTAGTTTTCCTGCAGTTTGGAAAGATGGCTCTTAACTCTGCCTTGCCATCACTCAGCCTCTGAACTGTGAACTCAGATTTGAGGAGGCAGGTTTCTTCTTCATCAAGGGGTACAAGACCTCATGATTCCTTCATGTATGGCCTCATTTGCTCAACAAATAATTATAGGCATGGTAGATGTCATACACAACAGTGCACAAGACCTAACCTGTGTGTCTAGAGCTGAGGTCCCGGCAGAGAGGTACATCAGTATGTGAGATACCGCAACTCAGTGTGTTACCCGTGCTGTGGTGGGGAAAACAGGGAGAGCATGGCAGTTTAGAAAACTGGCTTAGGGGTAACTGGGGGGAATGGTGAGTAGGAGAGGTGCTCTAGGCCAGTAGTCCCCAATGTTTTGGGCACCACGGACCGGTTTCATGGAAGACATTTTTTCCATGGACAGCTGCAGGAGAAGATGGTTTCAGGGTGATTCAAGCACATCACATCTCCACCTCAGATCATTAGGCATTGGATTCTCATAAGGAGTATGCAAACCAGAACCCCATCTGCAGTTTACAGTAAGCTTAGGACTCCTATGAGAATCTAATGTTGCTCCGGACCTGACAGGAGGCGGAGCTCAGGCGGTGCTGTGAGTGATGGGGGGGGGTAGCAATAAAGACAGAGGAATCTTTGTTCCCTTGACCTTTGTTCACCTCCTGCTGTGCCACCCCATCCCTAACAGGCCATAGACTGGTACCAACCCACAAGTTGGGGATTGGAGATGGTAGCTTTAGGCAGTGGAAACATACAACCAGAATGGATCTGGCATGAAAGATGTAGTTATGTATTAGGGTTACGTGTATGATTTTCCTTGAAAAAGGCTTCTGCTGTTGAAATAAAACTTAAAAACCACTGGTGGTTTCACAAAGGATATTTTTGAGGTTATTTCCATCTTTATAATTCTTAAGTTCTACCCCATAGATCATCTCTCTCCCAAAAGTATTTGCATTTTCATGAGGAATTTTGGCAGATGGAGAATTTTTTCACTTCTGAGGTACACATTGCTACTGGCAGATGTATGCGTTGAAATTATCTTGGTGATAAATGACAGAACCCCCAATTGAAGAAGACTTTAGCAGAATAGGGAATTAATTATCTTACATGAAAGAAAAATTCAGAGAAAGTTTGATCCAGAGACTCCGGATCCAGTTTTTCTCCATATTTCCTCTGGCCTCCAGGTAATCTTTATTGTCAGTCTCAACACCATGGCTGGATGGCTGCCAAGGCCTCCATGTCTACATTTTTTCATGTCTAAGTCTAGTGGAAAAGAGGATCCTCATCTTGAAGCTACCACGCAGGTCTTTGTATTTACTTTGATTGAACCATCTTATGTCATGTGATCATCCATGAACCAATCACTATGACCTAGTGGATGGAATTACTGTGGTTAGATGGGCTGGATCACATACTCTAGTCCTTGGGCAGGAAGTAGAGGCTCCTACAAACTGTGTGACTAAGAATGTTTTCCTAAAGAAATCTGAAACTATTGGAAGAAGTATAAGGAGGGAGATAGAGTAGGAGGAAGTGATGGAGGGAGGCAGAGAAAAAGAGACTGAGGGATTAAGGAAGGAAAGAGGATAAAGATTTTTATCTTCCTTTTAGCAAATGTCAATCTATACCATGGAGCACTTTTGGTTGTTGGAAATGAAGGGGGAAATAGGGAGAAAAGAAGAAGGGACATGAATCTGACATTGATTGATATGTATATTCACCAGTCTGCCTTTCATCAGTCACATACCCATCAAATCTCCAGGTAGTAGAGGAGAGTAAAGGTTTTCAATTCTAAGTGGTCATTGAATACTTGAACATCCTTCAGCCACACAGCCAGCATACAATCAACTTATGTCCTTGAAATACCTCCCAGCATCAAGAAAGTTACAATAATTCCATCACCAAGCATCTCCCATTATTAGTCCCTACAGTGATCTGAAATCTCCCTCGTAAATTTGCTGGCTTCCATTCTCTCTTGTCCATAAAGAGAAAGCTTAGTTTAGTGGAGATAAGTAGTTGGACTATAGCCAAATCTGGACCTAGACAAGATCACTTCCTAGAGCAGTGCTTCAAGTGGGCAGATTCCCTGCTGTCTACTCCCTGAGAGCTTCATATGCTCATGCTACCTCCGTGGGCTGGGAAAGGATTTGACTTTGCAAGTCCTGGTCTAATTCTTCTTTTATGTAGTAATCAGGTGCTCAAAGATTGTTAAGTGGTGGGTAAAAAAAAAAAGGGCATGGGAGAAAAAGAATAAAACCTGAACTTGCCCAGCCTGGTGAATTCTTCTTCAAAACATCACCTTGGGGATAAAGTATATGTTCTGCTTCTGCTCAGAAGGATTTTCAGACTCCTGGAATCATTTTAAGAACCTGAATCACATTTTTTGAATCTCCTCAATGGTGGCAAATCCTCATTCTTTGAGAATGGTTTTGATTTTTGGAAGAAACCAGAAGCCATGAGGAGTGAATACTGAGGAGCAGGATGACTTTAGCCTCTGTCCCTTCTTTTTAATCTGGGTCCAAAGCAAAGGGTGACTGTGCACTCATGAGTCTGAAATCCTTGCAGGCTCCCTTTTCATTTTTTGTTTTATCTATTATTTTTTAATGTTAAGTTCATTAATTTAATAACCAACACATTCATGTGTTTCAAAGGTATGAAAGAATATATGGTAAAAAGTCCCTTTCCCTTCCTTGCCCCCAGCCACCTGATTTTTCTTCCAGAGTTTGTATGTATCCTTCCTAAGAGAGCCTATGCATATGCTTTGAAAAGACTTGAAGAAAGCCTGGAGAGTATCTGTGTAAATCAGTATTCTCATCCTGTGGGTCATGACCCACAGGGACTGTATTAATGGGCTGTGGCATTAGGAAGGTTGAGAACCACTGGTGTAAATAATTGGGGTATGGTTTAAATGCTGTCCATAAAGTGCCACATTGTGTGTAAGCTCTGGTATTATGCCAAACACAAGTCTCATTACTTTATCCTTGTACCCTGAGAAGTCTCTGTAATGGGAGGTCGTCTCCTGGTTCAGCCACCTGAACTGTGTGAGGTCAGGGAAGTTTCTTTTTCTCTTTGAACTTTGGTTTCTTCATCTGTAAAGTGGGCATAATGTAAACATCTCCCCCTCTCCTCACTACAGGAGATAACTACTACAGGTTATTGTTAGGATTAAGTATGATGATGCATGAAAATGTCCCAAGGAGGATGTTTGATGTGAATTTCATGTTGCAGCTTAGCTCAGCCATGGTACCAAGTTGTTTGGTCAAACATTAGTCTAGATGTTGCTGGGGAGTTATTTTGTAGATGTGATTAACATTTACTATCAGGTGACTCTAAGTAAAGCAGGCTATCCTCCATAAAATTGCGGACTCCATGCAATCAGTTGAAGGCTTAGAACAAAAACTGAAATTTTACCAAGAAGAAGGAATTATGCCCATGACTACCATAGAAATCCTGCCCAAGTTTCCAGGCTGCTGACCTGCCCTGTGAATTTCACACCCAAGACTACAACATCAGCTCTCATCTGAATTTCCAGTCCACTGACTTGCCCTGCAGATTTTGAACTTGTCAGCTTCCACAATTTTATGAACCAATTTCTTAAAATCTCTCTCTCTCTTGCTGTATATATATTCTATTGATTTTGTTTCTCTGGAAAACCGTGACTGATATATAGAGAGATAACTGCATTTTGGAAAGAAATATTTAAATAAATCTAAGGTTTAGTCCTGGCTTTTCCACTAGGACTGAATAGCCCTGGGTAAGATCCTTACTATGGAGCTTCTAGTCTCCACACCTGTTTCTAATGCCTCTCAATGTTCCTGGCAAGACAGATATTGTGAAAATGATTTGTTAAGCATCATGTACTTATAGGTTGTTATTATCTGGGCCAGTCTTCCTTCAAATGCATGTATAGAAGTCACCCCTTGAGGGTCCCTGTTGTTCTGTCTCTCAAGCTCACAGTCAGGGAACAAAATCCAATTCAACATCATGTAGTTGTCAAGGGGGTGAAGGCCCCACCCCAGGCCTCAGTGGGCTCTGCACCCATAGGCCTGGGGAAGCAGAGGGGAGAAGGTAGGGCAAAGTGCAAGGAAGGACTTGCAAAGGTGGGGGCAAAGGCTCAGGGAGCGGGTTGAGAGAGAAAGCAGGACACATGTGTTAGGATAGGTCCCCATGGCTCCAGGGCTGATTTGCTGGGAAGTAGGGTCGACTCTACAGATTGCAGGATGATTGCCACACATAAGGTGGGTCCTAAAAAGGGTGTCATCAGAGCACATGAATCCAGTGCTGAAGACAGAGCCAACCAAACCCTGTGGACAGAGCCAACCAAACTGGATAGAATCAGGTAGAAGCACTATGAACATCCCGTTTGCTTTGCCATTGCAGTGCATCAAAGCACCACTCAGTCCCATTTCCACTTGTTTTTTCCTCTGCCAGGTATTCAAGGGCCAGAACTTGAGAGGGATGAGACTTTCCATGGTGCCTGAGAGGCCTCTGTGTTGCTCTTCTCAGCCCTGCTCAGGGTTCTTTATGTCATCACGCAGACCCTTTGTGTCATACCACTTATCACAAGCTGAAATTATTTGATAAATAATAATTTGCCAAAGACTGGTCTCTCCACTAGAGTGGACCATAAGATCAAGAACCTTATCTTAATTGTTTGCCACTGTAGTGCCAGCTCTCAGCAGAATGGTACAAAGTGATGCCCCAAAAATCTTCATTAAGGAATGGGATGAATGAATACCATTTTCTGGGGATCCTCTGTGTGTCAGCAAGGATCCCAGAGCAGTACTAGCATTTCTCATCTACTCATAATGATAGCTCTGTAAAGGGGAAATTAGCATTTTTTTTTTTTAGATAGATTCTCACTCTGTTGTCCTGGGTAGACTGCTGTGGTCTAACTCAGAGCAACCTCAAACTCCTCGGCTCAAGTGATCCTCCTGCCCCAGCCTCCAAAGTCTCTGGGACTACAGGCACCCACCGCAATGCCTGGCTAGTTTTTGTATTTTTACTAGAGACAGGGTCTTGCTCTTGCTCCAGGTGGTTTTGAACTCCTAAGCTCAGGTGATCCACCGGCCTCTGTCTCACAGAGTTATCATCTTTATTTTATGGATAAGAAAACTAAAGCTTAGAAAGGTCAAGTAGCTTGTTCATAGTCCCACCATTAGAGCTGGGAGTATAACTTAGATGTTATTGGCTCCAAAGTATGTGCTCTAAATTCTTATGCCAGGATAAAATACATCTGCACTGCCAGCATCAGAGGTTGGCAGTTGTGCTGGGAATCCTTAGCTGAGAAAACTTTGAGACAAGGTCCTAACTTAGTGGAAAAGGGTGCTGAGATCTTTAGTAATTAGTAATGTCTGCAAGGGGTGAAGTAAAATGTCTAGCAGCAGTTGCGCCATCTACTTTCCATTCTTACACATCATTACATTGCCTCCCTAAAGATGTGCAATAGAAGTAAAGAAAAAGAAGAGAGAGAAACTAAGAGGCAGACATGCTTGGCTTCTTTTTTGCCCTCATTATCACTCCCTATTGTTGTATTTGCCTTTTTTTGTCAAGAGGAATAAATCTATCTACAGGCTTGTTTGGAGCATAGAATACAATCAGAAGTAGAAACCAGCTTTGTAGAGTCTTGCCAGCAAAAGTTGTAATATTGCTTCTTAATCTGACTTCATGATACTTGAGGGGGAGGGTTCAGGTCACCTGATATTTCTGAGGGACTCCAACACTTCAGTGCAGGGACAGGGAGTCAGGGGAAGTGACAGGTTGCTGAGCTGGATTGGGGAATTGGAGTCTGGCTGCATGTAATTCTTTGTAATCCATTGGTAATGGCATCATCACCATGTATTTACCCAGCCTGGCTACCACCTGGGAGGTAAAGCACAGTAGCATGATTAAGAGTGGGGTTTGTAGAATTTAAGTCTTAGCGTTGCGGCTTACTATGTAGTCTGGGTAAGTTATTTAACCTCTTTGAGCTTTGGTTGCTTATTTAAAATAACATCTACCTTAGGGGCGTGGCATGAGGATTAAATGAGATAGTTCAGTAGAAGGAAACAATATGGCCCTGGCATACAACGAGCATTCAGTATATGGTAGTTACAGTGAGGAACCTATATGCATATGTGAAAATGGGAAAAGGAGAGCAATGATCTGTGTTGCCCCAAGCCTGATAGTTGGTGAATTTGTTATTTATCTCCTAGTTTGCATCTGGATGTTTAGAATACCCAGCCTCAGTGTTTCCAGAAATGATGTCTTCAGAAAACAGAGGGCAGGATTATTTAGAACTGTTCATCTTGAAATACAAGCAAGGTCCTTGTTGCTGCTAGTATGCCTCTGTCTAATTGAACAAGGGATCAAAATCACCTGGCAGCCAGTAAGGGTGGGGATCCTGCAACCTTCTGCTTTCAAGATTCTTCTTTTTTTTTTTTTTTGTATAGACAGAGGCTCACTTTATCGCCCTGGGTAGAGTGCCGTGGCGTCACACTGCTCACAGCAACCTCCAGCTCTTGGGCTTAAGTGATTCCCTTGCCTCAGCCTCCCTAGTAGCTGGGACTACAGGCGCCTGCCACAGCGCCCGGCTATTTTTCTTTGTTTGTTTGTTTTTGCAGTTCGGCCGAGGCCGGGCTTGAACCCGCCACCTTCGGTATAGGGGGCCGGCGCCCTACTCGCTGAGCCACAGGAGCCGCCCTTTTTCTTCCATTCTTGAAGAATATGCTAAGAAGAATATGTTCTAGCTCATTCCATGTAAACATGAAAGAGGTAAAGTGTCCATCTTTCTTTAAGGCTGCATCATAGTCCACGGTATACATATACCACAATTTATTAATTCATTTGTGGGCTTCTTCCATGGCTTAGCAATTATGAATTAGGCTGTAATAAACATTCTGGTACAAATAATATGATTTTTGATCTTCTGGGTATATATCTAGTAAAGGAATTATAGGATTGAATGGCAGGTCTATTTTTAGATCTCTTAAGTATTCTCCAAACATCCTTCCAAATCTATCTTTCTTTTTTTTTTTAAGACAGAGTCTCACTATGTCACCCTCAGTAGAGTGCTATGGCGTTATAGCTCATAGCAACCTCAAACCTTTGGGCTGAAGGGATTCTCTTGCCTCAGCCTCTCAAGTAGCTGGGACCACAGGTGCCTGCTGTAATGCCTGGCTATTTTTTTGTTGCGGTTGTCATTGTTGTTTAGTTGGCCCAGGCCAGGTTCGAACCCACCAGCCTGGCTGTATGTGGCTGGCACCTTACCCACTGAGTCACTGCAGCCTGATCTCTTTTTTAAAAGAATGAAATGTGGGCTTGGCGCCTGTGGCTCAATGGGCTAAGGCACCAGCCACGTACACCTGAGCTGGCGGGTTCAAATCCAGCCTGGGCCCGCCAAACAACAATGACGGCTGCAACCAAAAAATGGCCGGGCGTTGTGGCTGGCGCCTGTAGTCTCAGCTACTTGGGAGGCGGAGGCAGGAGACTTGCTTGAGCCCAGGAATTGGAGGTTGCTGTGAGCAGTGATGCCACAGCACTCTACCCAGGGTGACAGCTTGAGGCTCTGTCTCAAAAAAAAAAAAAAAAAAAAAGAATGAAATGTGATACTAGATTTTTATTTCCAAAAGTAATTTCTCTTTAGACTTTAAATATTTAACTAAGGCACTAATTCTCAGATCTTAAAAATAAAAGTGACCACAGATACTGTATCATTCTTTTTGAAGATTTTTATTTGGAAATAACTGAAAACTTATAGGGAAGTTGCCAGTATAGGAAAAGTCAAACACCCTCATTAACATCTTACCACTTTGGCTTAATCATTCCCTCCCTCATCACCATCTCTCTCTCTCTCTCCCTTTTTTGTGTATATATGTACATATGTTTGTAAATTTTTCTGAACCATTTGTCTTACTAAAATACTGACTATCAAGTTCAGCAAATTTAAAATTGGTGGAATATATTTATCTAATTTACCATCCTTATTCCAATTTTGTCAATCAATCAATGTTTTATCATGGTCTTTATAAAACATTTCTTTTTCTTCTTTTTCTGCGAATAGGGGATCCAGCCTAGGATTGGGTATTGCATTCAGTTGTCATGTCTCCTTCAATCTGGGTTAGCAGAAACATAATTTACCATTTTATTTATTTGTTTATTTATTTTTTCGAGACAGAGTTTTACTTTCTTGCCCTCAGTAGAGGGCTGTGGTATCACAGCTCACAGCAACCTCAGACTCTTGGGCTCAAATGATTCTCTTGCCTCAGCCTCTCAAGTAGCTGGGACTACAGACAGGTGCCTGCCACAATGCCCAACTGTTTTTTTTTTTTTTTTTTCCTGAAGTTGTCATTGTTGTTTAGCAGGTCTGGGCCAGGTTAGAATCCTCCAGCCCCGGTTTATGTGGCCAGTGCCCTAACCACTGAGTTACGGGCATCACCCAATTTACCATTTTAAAGATCGTTGATAAATGATATGCCTGTATATGGCTAGCCAGTGTATTTATAATTCAATTAGGAGAAGAGAATAATCAGCTACTACTTATTCGGAAATTCAAATTGCTTCTAACTATTCATAGCAAAAGTTATAGATTCATCTACCTGGCTGTCTAGTCCTTGGTAATATACCCATGATGGTTAATTTTCTCTGTCAACTTGGCTAGGCCATGGGTGCCCAAATATCTGGTTTAAATTATTTCTGAGTGTGCCTGTGAGGATGTTTCTGGAAGAGATGAGCATGTAAATTGGCTGAGCGAGTAAGGCAGATGGTCTTCCCCAATGTGGGTGAACATCACCCAATCTGTTGAAGGCCTGAATAGGACAAAAAGGTAGAGGAAGGTTGACTTCACTCTCTCCCTGACTGCTTCATAGAATATTCTGTTTTACTTCCCTATGGCAATGAGGTTCTCAGAAATTCAGACCTGGCCTGGAATCTACAGCACGAGCATTCTGGTTGTGAGGCCTTTGAACTCTAACCACTCGCTCTCCTGGGTCTCTAGCTTAGGGAAGGTGGAGCGTGGGACTTCTTGGCCTCCATAATCATAATCTTTATCTGTATCTATCTATCTTGTATAGTCCGTATTCGTTCTGTGTTTCTGGAGAACCTAATACATGCCCTCACTCGGATTATCTATACACTGTTCCCTTTGTGGGGGCAGCAGATGGAAACACACAAGCTTGGTGGAAAGAGCTCTGGGTGGGAATTTGCTTCTACGGCTTGTAGGTAGCTAGTTTCTTAGCTTCTTCTAACTTTTGCTAATAGAGTTGTAGCCATTCAACAAATAATTGTGGAATGGATGAACTTAACAGATTCCACAATAATTGTGGAATGGATGATCCACTTAACAGATTTGTTAGGAGGACTGCAGGCAATGATTTGCCTTAGTGACCCACACGGGGTTGGACATGTGGCAGATTCGAAGAATTGTTTATTCCTTTGACTTCCTTCTTAGGGTCAGGCTGTCAGTCTCTGAAACATGAGATGGTACGTCCATTCCCATATCCTCAACTTTGCTCATGGACCCTGCAGCGCAATCGTTTTCTTCGCAGCCTACGCAGAGCCTAAATGTTTGTTAAGATTCAACTCTGTTTTTTTACATCCTTTATGAAACCCTCCTTAATCTCATCATTCTTTCTACCCTCTAAGTTACGACACTATTGGACTGATCAAAGGTTTAGGAAATACCGAATGAATGAAATCCTAAACATGGCAATTTGCGGGCCCTAATAAATAAGGACATAGACATAGAAACTTTCTTACATAAAGAAGGGAAGAGCAGTAGTAGTTCCTGAAAACCTTGTGCCTTCCCTATACTCCTTTGTTAATCCCCAGAACAACCTCCACAGGTGGGGCTTCCGTTTTGCAGGTAAGAGACCTGAGAAATAAGATCACAGAGCTAGAGAAACGTCAAAGTCAGGGATGGTTCCATACTGCCTTTTACTGGATTGTCACCCAACTTGAAATTTATGATTAAAAATACGGACTCTGATTCATGGCTGATAGGTACACCTTAAGTTGCAGGGAAACTAGAATGGTGCTGAGGCTGAGTGTACCCACCCAGACTAACTTTTGTGCACCTGCACCAAAGTAGCTTCCGCAAACCTGTGTCTAACTCCGTGTGACTCCAAATGACAGTTTTATATGCTTCTAAGGGAAAACTGGTTGACTAATAGGTAGATCAAAAACCTTTCACACACGAAGAGCCCAATAATTTCCCATTTTTAAAGTGTCAGTTGCAGTTATCAGTTAATGACCGGCGATGGCTGCTCAACAAATAGGCATTTATGATGAGTGCTTCAGTGTGAGAAGTTGGACAAAATGACCTCTCAGGGTCTTCCCAGTGGATTTAATCAGTCTAATCAAACCTTTAGACGGAGCCTGAGCCCAGAGAGGAGCACTTATCTCCCATTTGAACTGTTACACACTGTTTTGGGTGAACACATCTTATCTATCAAACTGGCAGGTTCTGCAAGGTCGGAGACTGTTGAATACTCTTCATTAGTCCCCCCCCCCCCAGCACTGGGTGCAGAGTTGAGCACATGGTAGGTTCTCAATAAACACGAATTGGTCGATCAATCCCAAATCTGGTAACACCAGATGCTTATGATACAAGGGCACTTAAATTGGGGCCAGAACAACAGAGGACTCTAGATAATGATTCTTAAGAACCATTACCAAATGGATTGTGTGGACTCCTCAGGGAAGCTCCACAGGCAACGGCTTACTACTTTATACTCCTGGAGCCCACTCTGTTAAGAACAGACATAAGTAAATGGGCGTACCTCTTTTCTCAACCCTGATTCTATTTTGGTCTCAACCTGCCAATGTGAGAAGTTGGACGAGATGACTTCTCAAGGCCTTCCCAATGGACTGCAGAGAAATGTACCTGTGCTTGTCCCTAAAAGAGTTTCTTGGGTTAGAGACGCTGACCAGTATTAGCAGGTTCTAGGGATGTGTGACCTCGTATCAGGACCAGGGGAGACTTCCAGGTAAGGAAGGCAGAGTGAAACTGGATCACGTGATACCTAATGAAATGAAAAACATTAAAAAGTAAAGACAAATGAAACAATATATATATTTTTTAATTACTAGCAGCATTTATTTGTTTATTTATTTTTATTGTTGGGGATTCATTGAGGGTACAAGAAATCAGGTTACACTGATTGCATTTGTTAGGTAAAGTCCCTCTTACAATCGTGTTTTGCCCCTAAAAGGTGTGGCACACACCAAGACCCCACCCCCCTCACTCCTTCCCTCTCTCTACCAGCAGCACGTAAACAAGAAAAAGGAGCAAATTAATATAACTTTTTTGGAAGGAAGTATGGAGAATCCTCAAAGAACTCAAATTAGGGCTCGGCGCCTGTGGCTCAACGGGCTAAGGCGCCAGCCACGTACACCTGAGCTGGCAGGTTCGAGTCCAGTCCAGCCCGCAAAACAACAATGATGGCTGCAACCAAAAAATGGCCAGGCGTTGTGGCGGGCGCCTGTAGTCCCAGCCACTGGGGAGGCAGAGGCAGGAGACTCGCTTGAGCCCAGGAATTGGAGGTTGCTGTGAGCTGTGATGCCACAGCACTCTACCCTGGGTGACAGCTTGAGGCTCTGTCTCAAAAAAAAAAAAAAAAAGGAAAGAACTCAAATTAGACCTCCCATTTGATCCTGCAATACCATTGCTAATCATCTACCAAGAAGAAAAAAAATCCTTTTATCTGGCTAAGTGCCTATAGCACAGTGGTTATGGTGCTAGTCACATACACTGAAGGTGGCAGGGTTGAACCCAGCCTGGGCCAAACAATGGACAACTGCAACTAAAAAATAGCCAGGCATTGTGGTGGGTGCCTATAGTCCCAGCTACTTGGGAGGCTGAGGCAAGAGAATCGCTTAAGTCCAAGAGTTGGAGGTTTCTGTGAGCTGTGATGCTACAGCACTCTACCAAGGGCGACATAGTGAGACTCTGTCTCAAAAAAAAAAAAATCCTTTTATCATAAGGACATTTGCATTAGACTGTTTATTGCAGCTCAATTTACAATTGCCAAAATGTGGAAACAGCGTAAATGCCCTCCAACCCAGGAACGGATTAACAAGCTGTGGTATATGTACACCATGGAATACTACTCAGCCACTAAAAAGATGGAGACTTTACATCTTTTGTATTAACCTGTGTGGAGGTGGAACACATTCTTCTTAGTAAAGCATCACAAGAATGGAGAAGCAAGAATCCAATGTACTCAGTTCTAATATGAAGGCAGCAGATGAGCTAATACGAGGGGTGGGGGGTAGGGGAGTGAGGGAGCAGGGAGGGGGAGGGGGCTGGTAGATCATAGTGTATGGCACACTTCTCAGGGGTGGAACACAATTATAAGAGGGACTTTATCTAACAAATGCAATCAGTGTAACCTAATTCTGTGTGCCCTCAATGAATCCCAAACAATTAAAAAAAATAAACAAGAGAAAGTCTACCATCCAATGCTATGAATGTTAATACATTGTAGCTAAGGAAGAAGATTCTGGGCCACTTGATTAGTAGCCCTCCCACTTGAAATTAGACCTCCCACTTGATCCTGTGGCTCAATGAGTAGGGTGCTGGCCCCATATACCGAGGGTGGCGAGTTCAAACCCAGCCCCAGCCAAACTGCAACAACAAAAAAATAAAAAAATAAAACTTCAAAAACAAAAACCAAAGCTAAACTTGATCCTATATACGTCTTCCTGAAGGTGGTGCTATAAATTGAAATATGCCAGAATCTGGAGCCATTTAATAGAGGGGATATCTCTACGGGGGAGGGAGGCAGTGAGCAAGGAGTCTAACTCTGTTGGAAGTGATGCTTTGATGGCTCTTTTGCCTTGGAGTCCCGGAGCAGAGTCAGGAAGATTCCTACCTAATCAGGCAGAGGATGAATGCACACAAGGTGTCCTAGAAAAGCCTGTCCTCTGAATCAGGTGAGCCCTCCTTACACTGCACGTCTCACTCTCAGGTCATAGAAATGGAGGTGGGTCATAAAAAAGATAAAATTCATGGTGAGCGCACACCACGGAAATAAAAATGTATACAGGAAGAGATAACTTGGAAGGGGTCAAGAAAAATACTCTCCAGAGAAAGTAAAATTAAAGGTAATACTTTTTAATAAAAATGGGATAAAAGTATTATAACCCTACTTTATAAAAGTATTCGTTTCACCATCTACTCTATTTGTGCATAGGCTGCTCCCCAGGATGAAGTACTTTTAATATATATATATTTTTCTTTTTTTGCAGTTTTTGGCTGTGGCCGGTTTTGAACACACCACCTCCGGCATATGGGGCCAGCATCGTACTTGTTGAGCCACAGGCACCACCTAGTACCTTTAATATTAATAATGATTTATTTTGTGTGGTAGTACTTGGGCTACATTTTAACTTTATTTTTTATATTACTTTTTTTTTTTTTTCCAGTGCTACTACTCTATCACACTTGTTAGGGTGCTGTGGCATCACAGCTCACAGCACCATCCAGCTCTTGGGCGTAGGCAATTCTCTTGCCTTTTTTGTTGTTGCATTTTGGCTGGGGCCGGGTTTGAACCTGCCACCCTCAGTATATGGGGCCGGTGCCCTACTCACTGAGCCACAGGCACCGCTCTACTTTAATTCTTTATTATATATACATATTATTAAAAAGTCAGTATCTTTTTCTTTTTTTTTTTTTTGAGACAGAGCCTCAAGCTGTCACCTTGGGTAGAATGCTGTGGCTTCATAGCTCACAGCAACCTCCAACTCCTGGGCTCAAGCAATTCTCCTGCCTCCGCCTCCCAAGTAGCTCGGACTACAGGTGCCCGCCACAATGCCCGGCTATTTTTTGGTTGCAGATGTTACTGTTGTTTGGTGGGCCCAGGCTGGGTTTGAACCCACCAGCTCAGTTTTATGTGGCTGGCACCTTAACCCGTTGAGCCACAGGCGCCAAGCCAAAAAGTCAGTCTTTTTTTAATGGAGTGCAACTTTGCAGGGCAATTGGTTCCTTCTCATCTACCCCTGTACCAGGGCCTTAATCCCCAGCATCATCTTTTTTTCTCACTCTGGAGAAGAGTCAATGCAGGTATGCACAGCCAGCACTAGCTGTAGAATTTCTTATCCTCAGAGTTGTGCCCTAAGCTGGCCCATCTGTCCTGGGGTGGCCTTGTGGCCACGTGTTGTTAATGAATCATGGCAGGTTAAGATTACCATCTTTAGCAGAAGCTAATGGTGGCGATTTTAACCTGCCATGATTGTTCTTCTCCATAAATCTTTGTTCATAGCTTGGATTACTTTTTAGGATAAGTTCTTAGGAGTAGGGTCAAAGTGTATGACATTTTTTCTTAATGCTCATAATTTTATACGGTCAAAGCGATTTTCAAAAAGGCTATTCTAACTGGTGCTTTCACGAGAGGTTTTTATAAAAGTGCCTCTTCCATGACTCTCTTGCCAGCACTCATCATTTTTTTTTTGTTTGACGTTTGTGTCCATTTGATAAGCAAAAGTGATATTTAATTGCTGTTTTAATTAGCATTTCTATTATTAGTGAGGTTGAGTGTTTTTCAGACGAGCATTAAATTTTAAAAATTTTAGTGGCGTTTCCTAGGTGGGCAGATGACATGATCACATTTATTTTTCAGAACTGTACTTTAGGCGAGCGTCCAAAGTGAGTGGTTGGAGGAGCCTGAAGGGGTAACACCAGAGAGGAGGCCTTGGTGGGAGTCTTGGTGAAGGATGGTGTCAGGATGGGGTGCGGGGGAAGAGCTAGATGGGAGAACATCCCTTCTTCATCTCTTTCTTCCCTAATTCCCTATTATAATTTTTCCACTTTGAACAATTAGCAGAGCAATAACGGCTCCAGTGAACCTCCGGATGTCCCTAATCTGTTTAAGTTTGGGGGAGATTTTATTCTCCGGAGAGTGCACTGCCAACGTAGAAAATTGAGAATTTCAAGGAGAATCTGGCTGCAAGACTATGCATTTTGTTCTCCTGTGACTCCCATGTGGAAAAAAGTGGCAACAGATTCCATGAATGTAAATATGCCAATCTACAGCTTTTGCTAGTATTGGTTAGCCTCATGGTTTTTTACCTTAAAAGAGAGAAATTTTATATGTCGTATTTTTAAAATAGAGAAATGAAACATACATTGTTAGGTGTTAGCCAAAGCAAACACTGATGAAAAAAAAAAGATCCACCCTTTGTAATTCTGAGCTGAATTGTAATTCTTTGTTTTCTGTAGCCTTCAGATAAAAGGATTCATGTGGGCTGGTAGATAGGGTGGTTTTAATTTGGATCAACTGGACTTAACTGCTGGATTTTACACCAGCCATGCTGTGAGGCAGGTTCTTTGTTTTCGGCAATTATCAAACTAAGCCTAATTAAACTTGCTTTGCTTTGATGTACTATAATGTTTTCCATAATTTTATATTCTAAACCATTTTCCTAAGTCCTGGTTTGAAATCAGGGGTAGGCTATGGATTCGTTTTAGATCCATCAAGCCCTGATTTAGTGTGTATCTAATTGGGTCTTACGACGCTTACTTTTGGTTGACATAATACGACATTATTTTTACTGCGTTTTTGCAATTTGAACCCATGGAATTGTTACAAGATACAATACGCTCTAGATATATGTGGAAGGAAAGTGCAAACACTTTGATGCTACCAATTAAATACAGATCTTAAACCGTAGAACACACTCTTCTATTTTCTAAAATCCAATTGATTTCCCTTTTGGTTGTGTAGTTCCTTAAGGAGATGCTTTTTCAAAGAAGCTCATTTGGCACAACTGACTCCGTGTATGTTTCTTTTGCGTGGATCCGTGAAACAAGGTGCCTCCTTGTCTTTTTTGTATTCGCGAGTTGTTCATTTACCTCTTAGCAGCACGTGCATGAGCTCTCTCTGGCTTTCTCTTCGCTAGAATGGAAGATGTGAATGTTTTTTAAAGAGCATTTTTCTCCACTTCGAATGGAAATAATTTAAAAACATAGTTACTTCCTACAGTTAGCGTCCTCCTTAGAGGAGGACTTCTGGACTTCCCTGTTTTTTGTTATTTTAGCCCGATTTCCTGTGGCTTTTAGCCTATCGTTAGGAATGGGCGCAGGGTACAAAACCAAGTCAATTATGTTGCAGATTCCTCTTTCGGCCCAGATGTGTAGCGGACTTAGCCATGGAGATGCTGGTCAGCGTTTTCAACAAAGTAATGTCTCTCTTTGAGATTCGTCATAAAGAAGTATTATTGTGGGCAGCGCCTGTGGCTCAAAGGAGTAGGGTGTTAGCCCCATATTGCAGAGGTGGCGGGTTGAAACCCAGCCCCGGCGAAAAACTGCAAAAAAAAAAGAAGTATTATTGTTACTTGTTTCCATGAAAATCACGAAAAGTGGGATCGCAATTATTATCAGTCTTACAAAGACTTTGTATTGACGGGCACACTTTGACAACATTAAAAAAACCTCTCTGTTGATGTATAATATACACAGAGAAAAGTGCCCAGTAGTAGTGCCTGTAGCTCAGCGAGCAGGGTGCTGGCCATGTACACTGATCGTGGCAGGTTCGAACCCAGCCTGGGCTGCTAAACAACAATGACAACTGCAACCAAAAAATAGCTGGGCGTTGTGGTGGGCACCTATAGTCCAAGCTACTTGGGAGTCTGAGGCAAGAGAATCGCTTAAGTCCAAGAGTTGGAGGTTGCTGTGAGCTGTGACTCTGAGACTCTGTCTCAAAAAAAAAGTGCCCAGTAAGCGTGGGGCTCGATGAGTTTTCACAAACTTAACAGACATACCTGTGCAAACCAGCACTCAGACGGAGAAAGAGAATGTCACTAGCACTCCCAGACCCCCTTCATCACATGCTCCTAACTAGTCACTGCTCCCCACCCCTAGATGAACCTCTTTCCTGCCTTCTACCAGCATGGTGAGTGGCCCTGACTTTGTGCACCTGTGTGTTACACGTGAGTTGCTCAGCGTGCACCCTCAAAGTCTACTGCTTTCGTTCGACGTCGTATGAGGCTCATCTCTAGGGTGGAGTATAGTCGTAGATTGTTCATTCGTATTTCTTTATAATTTCCCATCATATGATTACCTATATATATAAAATCTCCATGTTCTGTTGAAAGGTATCTTTACCCATGGGGGTATAGGGAAAGGTGCAAAGCGGAAGGTCAGATGACCCCATATTTTATACCCACCACCAGTACTTTCTGAGCAGGGATGCTGAGCAAGCTGAATAGATTTAGCCCCAACTTCTAAGTGCCTGTTCCTTCTAGATAGGAAATAGCTTGAGGACAGGGGCTAGTTTTGTTTCTCTTCTCCCTCCCGGCTAACTCCATGCCCCCCTTCAAAGGCACTCAAATGAATGTTGATGGGATTTAGAATGGTGTGTCCAAATGGAGACACGATAAAATGCAATTAAGAAGATGTGAACCATGAAGCAGGAGAAAAACAACACAGGACTCTGGATGAAGAAGAGCTGGCTAATGGACAGAGAAAGGGGGGATGAAATGACGTAAAACAGCACGGAACAATACTTATTTGTCTCAATAACCTGTCAATGAGTCTAATTAAATAGTGTTTGCGGGGCACTACTAAACCCTCCTCTGATGAAATGTGTAAATAAAACAGCGCTTTGGTTTGCTATTTTCTTGTTCACTGCACAGTAACGTCCCTTGTTCTCATTGTTTCAAATATATTTTGTTCAATTTGCATGTTTTTTTTGATTCCCAAAGTAGCAATGGAACTGAATAAACCAATAATTGTATAAAGTCAACATTCATCACAGCCATATAAATGTTTGGTATTTTAGCCAATTGTGCTTTTCTAGTTTTCTTTGTCTTTTTTTATTTTTGTATTAGGTTTCACTGTAGATTCTACATATTCTAGTTTTTTGCAGAACACATTATAACTTCTATTATTTTTTCATGTCTTTTATTGACTTGATTGAAGTTGCTCTACAATCTCAATAATCAGTGCATTAATATATTAATAATTGTTGCCATGTCCCAGTAAGTGGTAGTAAGATAATTGTAGAGCTAATGCCAGTGCAATGTATAAATTATTCATTACAACATATCATGTCTATTTGAATCTATTGCTGTATTCTACTAGCAAAAGCATCTCAGGCTTTATTGCAGATTCTCATTTTGATTAAGAAAATTAGGAAGGCACATTCATCCTGGTGGATTCAGAGAGTTAGTAGTTTGGTTGCTCTAGAATTTGACCTTGAGGGAATGTGCATGAGCAAAACACTTGAAAAGAATTCAAGGTGGGATCTGGTTTGGTTGATTTCTGATCTATCCCTGTATAGCTAACGCACAAAGTATAGGTTTGAACAACTGACATTTATTGTCATACAGTTCTGGAGGCTGCAAGTCTGAAGTCAGGGTATTGACAGGGCTGGTTTGTCCTGAGGCCTCCCCCTCTGCTTTGGGACAGCAGCCATGTCCTCATGTGGTTGTTCCTGTGTGTGACCTCATCTCTTCTCCTGGTGACTCTGGGCTCTACTATCAGGTGGTGACCGATCAACGGGGCCTGCTGCACAGCCAGACAAACCAGTTTCCAGCCCTGAGTTACTGGTGTCTCCACTTCTTTTAGGACTTGAATGAAATGTCATGAGATGGAACGTGGGATCTCATTTCTACAGTAGGAGCCAGAGGAGCCAGATGTTATAATCCAGAGAAACAGAGGAGTTACCCGTGACCAATGGAAATTGGAGAAGGGAAGAGGTCGAGTATATAAATTCCTGATACTCTCATCCTCTCATGGCTGGTCCCAAGCTACAGTTTCTCTGTGCAGCTTGTCTAGAGACATGTGACTCCTTGGGGGCACCTACTGAATGGTCAGCTCTGTGTCCTCACAGCTTATTGTGTGGCCAGTGCTGCAACATGCAGCATCTTGCATTGTATCCACCCCTCCTGGCCTTGCTTCCCCTTTCTCTCACTCTCATTGATCTGGGACTGCACCTCCAAGTGAAGCACCAGGACTCAATCCTTGCCTCAGGCTCTGCTTTCTAGGGGATCCAGGCTAAGACAATATTCTAACCATCACAGAAGTTAAATTTGAATAATAGCACATAGACCTGTGTTATTCTTCAATCACTCTTCTTGAGTTATTGCTGGGAAGGGAGAGGTAATAAATCATGACAAACTGCAGTGAGCATTGACAGGTACTAATTAGTAGCACCTCTAGACTGATACATAACAGATTAAGTAAACTCAACTGCACTGCTAAATAACTTTTTGTCTCAGTTTTTGTTTTGTTTTATTTTTGTTTTTAGACATAGTCTAACGATGTTGTCCTTGGTAGAGTGCTGTGGTGTCACAGATCACAGTAACCTCAAACTCTTGGGCTTAAATGATTCTCTTGCTTCCGCCTCCTAAGTAGCTGGAACTACAGGCTCCCACCACAATGTCTGGCAATTTTTTTGTTTTGTTTTGTTGTTGTAGCTGTCATTGTTGATTTTAGCTGGCCTGGGATGGGTTCAAACCTGCCAGCCTTGGTGTATGTGGCCGGTGCCCTACCCACTGAGTACAGGTGTTGCCCTTAAGTGAGTGTGTTTAGAAGTTGATCAAGATTATTTCTTAAACTACAAACTTCATCAGTCACAAAGAATATACTTTCTTCTAAAAGATTCCATGTTGTTATCTATTAGGCCAACTCATTGTGAGGGGAGTCCATGAAGAACACTTCTTGCCCTACATGAGAGAAAAACTCAATTAAATTTAAGTGCGTGTGGGGAAATGGTTGGGTAGATTCCCATCCAATGGGTACATTGCACACTTCCTGGGTGAAGGACACAACTACAACTTTAACCTTGTAAAAGCAAACCATGCAACCTAAGTGTATGTACCCCTATATTAATCTGAAATTTTAAAAAAAGTAAAAAAAAAAAACCCTTCTTGATCTTTTAAGAAAAAACTCATCAGAAAATTTTTACCTTCTTCAAAATCTTAAATGTTGAAATATAATGTCCGATTATTTTGTAAAATTACTAAATAGCATTAGTATTTAACCACTTGAAAGAATTTTTCTGCAAATTCTAGTTTTCGGTAAGTAATTTCCCAGTGTCAGTGAGCAGCTCAGATATGCAATAAGATCAGAGTTTACTTACCCAGATAAAAATGGAGTTCATCTGATTGGATGAGTTAGACTTTTGTCCAAACTCTCTTATGAATTAAGTGGCATTTATAAATGGGAAGAAAATAGTATTTCCTAATTCCTGACAGACATTACTATTCAGGATTCAAGAATGAGAAATTGAAAATTGCTTATAATCCTGGGTGGTGCCTGTGGCTCAGTGGGTAGGACACTAGCCCCATATACTGAGGGTGGCAGGTTCAAACCTGGCCCCAACCAAACTGCAACAAAAATAGCCGGGCTTTGTGGACGACATCTGTAGTCCCAGCTGCTCCAGAGGCTGAGGCAAGATAATCGCCTAAGCCCAGGAGTTTGAAGTTACTATGAGCTGTGATGCCCCAGCACTCTATTGAGGGGGACAAAGTGAGACTCTGCCTCAAAAAAAAAAAAAAAAGAAAAAAGAAAAGAAAAGAAAGTTGCTCATAATCCACAGGAGTTCTCTAAGTTATAATAACTTAATCTGTTTAATACTGTCTTAATTTGTTTAATACTTTATTATTAATTAAAAAATGATGATGAGTGACCATAGTAATAAATCATGAATCTACCTGGAATGGGGTTATGAAAAGCTTTCTCCATAGAAAAAAATTGTCATGTACTATATACTTGGTTTATATTAAGCGATACATCTTGAAAAGATTATATATTTAAATAACATGTAAAAATGATATTTATTTGATATAAACATTTGATAGCAGAAAACATCCAAGGAAGGAACCATTAGCACCAAATAAAAATCGTTAAGAAATCGAAAGATAACATTCATTGCCCTGTTCGACAGTTTTGATCTCTATTTCATGACAAATATTTCAGATGTAGAAAATTTTCTTTCCTTTTATATTGATGTGAGTGGCGTTGTCCATGTGCATCCCAAAGTATCTTCAAGTTGGAAATTAGGATTCATGCTGTTCCTTTTTCAGTTACTTTTTTAATGATAAAAGTATTTTGTTTGCTTTTCCCGACTTTGGTTTTGCTATTGAAATCAATATTGTTTTTGCTGACACATTTTTAGATGAATTTGTAATTTCATATAGAAGCATTCTGGAACAGCATTCATATTGTATTCTCTTTGCATTTTCTTTCTGGTACAGTATTTATCAGGAACTATTGTCTATAGAAAATAGCCAAACACTGGAAAACCCCAGTAACCCTTATTGGGTGGTATTCACATATTATAACATTTGGATTTCCCTAGTAGTAAGTTTTACCAATACTAGGCAGAATCAATTTAAGGACTTACCTTGCCTCCAAAACTTGTTATTTATTTATTGGAATGCCACTCATAGGATTTGTATAATGAATTCTGCATGTACTAACTTAGTAATATTTATTTTATTTGCAACCATGATTTCCGGTTAGCAGCAGACTGGTCCCTTACTTGCTGATGACAGGGCAGCCATCATAGCCAGACCAAAGGCACTGCAGTCACTCCCCTCCCTCTGGACTCCTCTCTCCAGTGTTTCCTGCTCTTGACCTTGCCTTGGTGGTAGTGGAAGCCTTCAAACTGGCGCCATCTGTCTTTGATAAGGACACAGCATTGATTCTTGCAGAGTCATCATGATATGTTTTCCCATTTTCTTAAATTCATGATCAATTTTTCTTGGGATTCAGAGAAATATAAATTTACCTGGAAATGCTAAGAAGGATTTCCTCTATGGAAACACTGCTGGGAGACCAGGGGCCTGCAACACCATAGTTCTTTATTGCTGCAGGGACAGCTTGTCCCACCTGTGCCCAGCGCCGTTGGAGATCTCATGGGACCCTAAGCCGAGCATCCTCCTGGGAAGCTGACCCATCCAGACACATTCAGAGGTTTGGTAGGGTGGGCATGCTACAGGCCAGGTTTTTTTTTTTTTAGGTGTAATCTTGTTACACATATTTAATTTAATTCTTTATGTGGTTAAATGAACACAATGTACAATTCACCACTTTAACCTTTCTTACGTGCACAGTTCTGTGACATTAAGCACATTCACATTGTTTTACAGCCATCCCCACCACCCATCTCCAGAACTCTTCTCATACTGTAAAACTGAAAATCCCTGCTAAGTAATAATCACCCATTTCCCTGCTAAGTAATAATCACCCATTTCCCTCCCCCTACCAACCCCTAGCACAGAGCGGGACCTCTCTTCAGAGCACTCTTCTGGCTTGGCTCCTTTTGATTGAGTCCTGTGGAGAGAAGGGGCTGTAGTAAGAAGAATAGGGAGGGTCCTATTGTGAGTTCTGAGGCATGGTTGATGCCATCAACTGCAGGACCGGAGGCAGGGCTGAGGCTGGCATTTTGTGGGAATAAGGAGACAGCAAACCTGGCACTGATATCACGCTTCTGAGGGTGCCTGAGAGAGGGGAGGGAGAAGGGAGACATTAGTTTCATGTGGGCTGCAAGGATGTGGAGTGGGTAGTAGATATCCCTGTTGGGTCCATGAAGCATGAAAATGGCGGCTATCCCACTGGTATTTGGATGACTTAGCCCATTCAGGCTACTGTAACAAAATACCACCGATTAATTAGCTTACAAACAACAGAAATTTATTACTCGCGGTTCTGGAGGCTGGGAAGTCCAAAGTCAAGACCCTGGCAGATTTGGTGTCTGTTGGGGACCTGCTTCCTCAGAGGTGACTCCTTTCCCATTGAAATATCACATGGCAGAAGGGGTGAGGGATCTCTCTGGGGTCTTTCGAGGGCACTAATCTCACTAATGAGGAATCTGCCCTCACAACATAATCACCTCTCAAAGGCCCCCACCTCCTAATGTCATCACGTGTGGGTTAGGATTTCAATATACACATTTTGGAAGGACACAAACATCTATAGTAGGGAGAACTTATTCATTAGCAAATATGAGGCATCTTCTGGAAATTCCTAAACATAACTGAGGAAGTTTGGAGAGATCTGGGGGATTTTATAATAGAGGATAATGGAAAGTGGCAAAAATAATATTACTATGAATGTGCTCACTGAGCACCCCTAGTCTGATTCTGCTTGAGGCAATAGGTGTCACCAGAGTCACAGGTATGACTCAGGAAACTGAAAGGACAAAATCGCACAGAAGGAATAACAACGATCCTTTGCTAATGGAATAATTTAATCAGGGAGGGGTTATCACTTTTGGAGACTATCTCCATGCTGTCACATGTGCTGGGTATAGAAATGCTAGAATATTCTACCTGTACTTCTTCTTGGGACAGAGAAGTCTTTACTGCTTTCTTCAGTAAAGAAAGGCTACTGGCTCTTTGAGTCATTAAAAGGAGTCTGTGATAATCTTAAAAGACTTTTAGGATAAAGTTATAAAATATTTGAGGATTCTCAAGCACGATTTTAGTGTAACTTCTGAAAGATTTAGTGGCCACCAGTATTATGTCAAATAGCCTACCATGTTCCCACGTTCTACAGTTTCACTCAGTTTTGTGGCTGTAGGAGTCAGTTTCAGGGCACTTGGCATAGTTGCTAGCCTCTGACTTCATTGGAACTGTGGGGAACTAGTTTCAGGAATGACAGTGTGATCCCCTGGACAAGACAACGGTTGACAAGTTGTATTGGAAGCTCGCGTATGGTATAATTTCCGTAAGTAGCTTCTAAAAAGACATTCATCAATATGCTATTTCTCCCCACCAATCCTTCGGACTTCATCAACCTGGAGAGTGAAATGATCCGTAGAGGTGACACATTATAAGTCAGGACATTCAGTCGTAGAAGGCTCAAGCCATTCTTGTTCATGATACTGTAGGCAAGTAGGCAGACCTAAGTGTAAGCAGCTGTCCTGCCACTGTGCATGTGAGCTGCACATGTAAGAAGGCATGAAAGAGCAAATTAGTCAGACCCCACAGGGCAACAGGTGGCTGCCTTTAACTCTCACTGCAGCTAGGGAAGGGGTAGGGGTGGGGACTGAGGGGACTTTCATAATGGCAGACAGGGCATAATCACAAGCAAAATGACTTCTGTGTGATGGGGGCGTTTTTCAGGCTGCACCTGGAATTAAAGGCCTTTGCACCATCTGAGGATGCTCAGAGGTTGTGCAGAATGAGGGCCAGTAATAGAGTCCTTTGGCATTGGAGGGGAATGACCTATACAGCATTTCCTACATTTCTGGGTTTTGTGAAAGGCAAAGAAAGAAATCACTAGAGCAATAAAAGTGCCCTTAATGTTTTTGAGCCACAAAGCCAGGAGAGAGAATTTTGAGACTCTGCAAACAGTGATGGTGAGCCCTTTGAAACCAGAAGGCAAACAGACCATTGTAGAACACGCGGGGAAAGCACTTCTGTCCCTTGGACTGCCCGAGCAGATCCAGAGAAGCCACCGTCACGCTTCCATTTCCTCCCTTCCCCTTCACGTGAGTGGTTTGCACACGTTTTTCTCTCAAGGACTATGTTGCTAGGACATTTTCTACATGTCTTCTGGAGCGTCTGAGCAAGCATTTCATAAGATAATGCCAAATTGCTCTCAAAAGTGGTGGAGCTAGCATAATCTGATGCAATGCGTGGACCTTGGATCGGAAAGAAAACTGTGAAAGACATATTTGGGACAATTGGGGAAGTCTGAATACAGGATGAATATTGGGTGACACCAGGGAGTTATTGCTATTAAGAAAACGTGAATGGTATTGGAGTTATCTATGAACGTGTTCTTTCCTTTATCTTTCTTTAGAGGGTTTAGGAGTGATGTGCCAAGATATCTACAGTTCATTTTCAAGTGACTGAGCAAAACAGAGAGAGAGAAAGAGAGAGAGGGAGGAGAGGCATGGATGCAAGGGAGGGAGAGAAGGGGTGAATTAAATGTGGCAAAATGTTGGTGAAGCACATATATATGTGTAAATTTTTGTTTTCAAGATAAAAAATCTTGAAAAGAAAAAAATGGTTGAACCAGTTAGGGTCAAGTTAGGAAAACTGAAGCCACTCAAGGTATTTCAAACAGAGGGACTTCAATGCAAGGAATTAATTTCAAAGGCATTGGAAAGGGTGGAGGAGCAAAAGGAAGGAGGTGAGACGGGAGGACCCAAAAGGAAGAAGCAGAGAGACTCAGAAATCAGAACCTGTCAGTGCCCGGGAGCTCTGCCCACAAGCCTACTCTCCCTGCAGGTGGTTCTGGGCCCACTGAAGAGGGTGGGCACTGCTGAGATGGGGTCGGCTTCTGTCTAGGCTTCCGGCTTTCAGTTCCCCTTCCCTCCCTTGCCAGCTTCACCAGCAACCACAGCCAGGGTCAGAGTCAGAGGTACAGAGAGGGTACCCCTGGCCCTCCTAATCTCCACCTGTGCCTTCCACTGGCAGAACCTAACAGGAAGCCAGCGGGCAAGGGATCCCAGGAAATGCAGTCTGCAGAGTCCAAACCGTCCAGTACAGAGTATGGAGAGAGCACCCAGGGACACTGGGTGACAACATACACACACTCCCACCAGCAGTAACAGAGAGCGCCCTTTGCAACACACCTTTGCCAGCACTTGCTACGTCTGACTTTTTAACTTTCAAAAGCAGTGGGTGTTAATTGGCACTATATTGTAGTTGTATTTTATTGTATTTATTTATTTTCTGTAGAGACAATAGTCTCACTTTTTTGCCCTCTATAGAGGGCTGTGGTGTTGTCACACAGCTCACAGCAACCTCCAACTCCTGGGCTTAGGCAATTCTCTTGCCTCAGCCTCCCGAGTAGATGGGACTACAGGCGCCTGCCACAACACCTGGCTATTTTTCTGTTTTGCAGTGCTGAGGCTGGGTTTGAACCCGCCACCATCGGTATATGGGGCCGGCATTCTCCTCGATGAGCCACAGGCGCCGCCCTATATTGTAGTTTTACTTTGCATTTTGACTGAACTTCATGGCTGGCTTGTATGTTTCCTCTCTGGAGACGCTGTCTCAGACTCTGTCTAATGACCTTCTTCTGCTTTCTACTCTGTCACTGTACTTGGGACTTCAGACTGAACTCAGCACAGTTAGCAATTATGTTATGCCATTCTTTATAATTTACACATATGAGTATTGCTATTTACAAACTGCGTGTAGTTCCTTCTGAGGTAGGGATTCATTCACAGTCAATGAATTCTGAAGTCCAGAATGAAAATCAGGCTTCCAGGGAGTTTGGTAGAGAGAGCTTCATGGACTGAAGCCAAGTGCAGGGTGGCTGACCCTCCTGGTTTTCCCAGGACTGACAGTATGCCAGGAGGAAGAACTTTCCATGTTAAAGCCACTCAACTCCTGGGCAAACCTAGGGATGAATTGGCCACTTTAGTCAAATGACATTTGCAGTCACCATCCAGCAGAGAACTCCAGGCAGCCTCACCCTTTAAGGAATGGGATGTACCCTTGTAGGAACACTTAGTGCTTACAGGGAATTGAAGATGTGGGTTAATTTTAACAGGCCTAACCAGGAATATATTTGTGCTTATGGGAAATTTGGGGGTGGAGCTTTAAAAAATTGTATCTTCTTTTTTTTTTTTTTTTGAGACAGAGCCTCAAGCTGGGCAGAGTGCCTTGGAGTCACAGCTCACAGCAACCTCCAACTCCTTGGCTTAAGTGATTCTCTTGCCTCAGCCTCCCCAGTAGCTGGGACTACCACAGGTGCCCGCCACAACCCCTGGTTATTTTTTGGTTGTAATTGTCATTGTTGTTTGGCAGGCCCAGGCTGGATTTGAACCCACCAGCTTTGGTGTATGTGGCTGGTGCCTTAGCCGCTTGAGCTACAGGTACCAAGCCAAAATTGTATTGTCTAATGCGTACAAGTGTTGTGACTGAACCGATCGATAACTTTTAATGAATAACATTAACTATGTCAGAGGAGAAGTAAAAACTTCCCTAAAGAAAGAAATGAGACCAGTAATAAAGAGACAGCCGTAAGGGCAGTGAAGGTTTTAGTGGCTTCGTGTGTAGGTGACGCCATAGCTGTGTGGGTGACGCCATGCTCTGGGTAGGGCACAGGCCTGTGTCACTTGGGGTCTGAGCCCACAACCAAAAACATATCTGTTGGTCAAGAGATGCAATGCTTGTGCCCAGATCTCTGGAATGTTGACTCCCTGGAGTAATGGCTGCTTTCATGGGGGGCAAACAAAAGGACTTTGGGAGACAGTTTTGTGGATTTTGTTGAACATGCAGTTGACTCCACGGATGAGCCCTTATCAGCCTGGTGGCAAACACTGGAGGGGCTTGTGTCCTCTCCCTTTATCAAACTCTCCCCTCCACTGACTTCTCTTACACCTCTCCTTCCTGGTTTTAGTTCTCCTTTTCTGGTTGCTCTTTTTTTATGATTATAATTTTAATGTGGTTAAAAAAAAATAAGTAATATCTACCCTATAAGCATTTTTAAGCACACAGCTCAGCATAGGTAACTATACGCCCAGTGCTGCAGGGGGTCTCGGACTCGCAAACCTTGCATGACCGAAGTGCTAGGCCCATTGAACAGCAGTACCCCTCTCCCTGCTTTCCCAGCCAGCCCCTGGCAGCCAGCATCCTTCTTTCGGCTTTCTGGTTGTTATCTTTTTCCTTTGGGTTAATATGAAGGTACATACATTAGGTGACCTTGTTTGCATTTGTAAGGTGAAGTCCAGTTGTAGTTGGACTTCGCCCAGGAGGGGCTCCAAAAGCCCCCAACCCACATTGTACCTGTGAGGTAGGAGCTGACAAAACTCCCTCTCCCCATTTTTTTTTTTTTTTATTAAATCATAGTCTCACTCTGTCACCCTGGGTAGCATGCCATGGTGGCATCGTAGCTTATAGCAACCTCAAACTCTTGGGCTCAAGTGATTCTCTTGCCTGTCTCCCGAGTAGCTGGGACTACAGGCATGTGCCACCATGTCCAGCTAGTTTTTTCTATTTTTAGTGGAGATAGGGTCTCACTCTTGCTGAGGCTGATCTGGCACTCCTGAGCTCAAGCAAGCCACCTGCCTCAGCCTCCCTGAGTGCTAGGATTACAGAAGTGAACCACCGCACTCAGCCTCCCCTTCTTGAATTTAATTGTGTTTTTCTCTCATATGGGCCTGTAGTTGTTAATCTACTAGTTTCAATTTAACACTGACTATATGGGGTGCTTGGTTTTCCATTCTTGAAATACGTCACTTAGGAGAATGTTCTCTGAATCTTTCCAGGTAAATACAAAAGATACAAAGCCTCCATTTTTTTTATGGCTGAATAGTATTCCATGGTATACATATACCACAGTTTATTAATCCATTCATGGCTCGAGGGACACTTGATTTGTTTCTCTATCTTTGCAACTGTAAATTTGGCTGCTATAAACATTTGAATGCAAATGTCCTTTCTGGTCTTTTTGGGCTCCATTTTATTCCAAGGGAATATTCTATTCTTGTCCTCAGAGCCATTGCGTCCCTGCTTCTCTTTTTTCTCACTAAGCACATTCTCTTTGGGTGGCCTTGTTATATTATCGTTCCTAACAGCAAAAGCATGATTTTGAAACGACTTAAAGGTTCAACAGTACAGGATTGGTTAAATATGGTTTTTTTTTTTAAATGAATACTATGCATCATTTGGTGAAAAGTACAGCACACATTTATTGACAGAGAGAGATGTTCCTGGTATTACTTAGTTAATAAACCATGTTGTAATATTGCATGCATAATGTGATCCTATTTGTGTAAAAAATAGATAAATATACAATGACATCTGAATGAATGTTCACCTAAAATATTAACAGTATTTGTCTGTAGAGGGTGGATTTATGTATGATTTAAGTGCTATTTCTGCTTGTCAGCAATTTTTAGTTTCTCTATAAGGAACATATATTTCTAGAGTAGTGAAAAAATGTATATTGTAAGAAAAAAAATTCTCTTAGGATATGAATCTCTGTCAGGCAGTTGACTGCATAAAACTCTCCAATAAATTACCCAGCCAATCGTTTCAGGAGCACTGTCAGCTCTGCTTCAGAGCGGGAGGCTGTGCTCAGTTACTTACCACACCTGCTTAAAGATGGCTTTTCCCTTTATTTATTTATTTATTTTTGAGGCACAGTCTCAAGCTGTTACCCTAGTAGAGTGCCGTGGTATCACAGCTCACAGCAACCTCAAACTCTTGGGCTTAAGCGATTCTCTTGCCTCAGCCTCCCAAGTAGCTGGGACTACAGGCACCCGCCACAATACCCAGCTATTTTTAGTTGCCGTTGTCGTTGTTTAGCAGGCCTGGGCCGGGTTTGAACCCGCCAGCCTCAGTGTATGTGGCTGGCACTGTAACCACTGTGCTACGGGCATCCAGTCTACTTTTCCCCTTATTTTGATGGAAGTCTCCCCTTTCCCCGCAACACTTGTGCTACAGAGCAGTGATAAACAGGTAAAAAACAATCAGAACTTAAATATGGCATTAACTTTATTGTTGCAGCTATGGTAAGAGCCAATCTCGAAATACATCCAAGCTCGTTTTGAACCGTCTGCCTGCCTCCCAGATGTGTGGGATATCTGGATGGGTGTTCTTGAAGCTCTATGATCAATGATGTCATGTTATTCTCTAAAACTTTTCCGAGAGGCCTTCTTGACTCATAATGATGGCTATCATTGGTGAAGCTCTGACTCTGGGACTGCTCTACAGACCTCCTTTAATCTACCCTACCCACCCTGAAGGAAGGTGAGGTTTTAATTTTACAGAGGAGGAGATGGGCTCAAGCTACTTGTTCAAGGTCAGCTGGCAAAATGACAAAAACAGGCTTCAGGCCCTCCTGTCGGGCTCCAATTAGTGCAGGAACTTGTCTGTGCCTTCCCTGTGTCCAGACCCACACCAAAAAGTTAGCCTGGAACTCTGTAGCCAACCATGTTTTCAAAATTAAAACAAACAGTGCCAGTTTAATCACCGGCCTTACTCTTCACACTTGACTCAGAAAGACTTTGGTGTTGAAGAATTGCCACTATGCTAAAAAAAGAACGTTCCCTGGGCCTGAAGACTGGAATTTTTGAAGACTCTTTCACCAAATGAAGCAAACAACAGAAACATCATCAGAATCACTGTCTGACTTTCCAAGGGATGTCTGTGAAGAACGCTTCCCATTTGGATGGATAATTCCAAGTCTTTTTGTGAAAGAAAGATTTAGATTTTCTTTTTTTTTAAGATTCTATCACTTCGAGAGTCAGAATAGAGTTTTTTTAAAAAAAAATCCCTGGGGGCAGCGCCTGTGGCTCATCGGGTAGGGCGCCGGCCCCAAATACGGAAGGTGGGGGGTGGCGGGTTCAGACCCAGCCTCGGTCGAACTGCAAAACAGAAAAATAGCCAGGCGTTGTGGCGGGTGCCTGTAGTCCCAGCTACTTGGGAGGCTGAGGCAAGAGAATCGCCTAAGGCCAGGAGTTGGAGGTTGCTGTGAGCTGTGATGCCACAGCACTCTACTGAGGCCGATGAATTGAGACTCTGTCTCTACAAAAATAAATAAATAAATAAATAGGGAAATAAAAATAAAAATAAAAATCTCCCACTTTGAACCAGAGACATTGGGCTCTGTCCCTTATTAGCTGTGTGAAATTAGACTCATTTCCTAACCTTTTTTGAGTCCCAATTCATCACCTGTGAAGTGGATCTTGGACTAACTTTATTAGATTGTTTTGAGGGTTAAATGACCAGACACCCGGCTCATAAATCTCTCCCGTCACCTGGCCTGCAGGGCCGTTCTTCACAGGGATGAGACCCCAGAGTTCCTTACACTGTCAAGTAGTTTTGCTCTTTAAATGGCTGATTAACTCACAGAGGCAACATCTTTTAATGCAAGTTCTCTACATGAAACGAAGTGCCAAGTTAACAACCCAGGAAAACAGAAGGCTTATGTTTTTTCGCATAATAAACTGTGAAGAAATGAGGAGGGTGATCTTTGCAGCCTCTCTGTTAGAGCCAGGTGCCTGTAAAATACCTAATGTACGCACCAAACCTGGGAGGCCTCGTGTGGCTGAGAAACGGGGTGCCAAGGATTATTCAGAAATATTTCTGTACCTGTAGCTAAACTTGAACATAGCCAGGCCTATTCACTTTAGCACTTGCACATGAATCTGATTACGTACCAGACACCAGGTACTGGTGGTGGGAGTTGGAAGTAAATAAGACACAGAAATAAACAAGGTCCACCCTCTGCACCCCACCCGGGGTCTCAGTCTCTGGAGGCTACAGGAGCAGAGGCAGTGGGAGAGCAAGGGGAGAGGGCCGCCCAGAGGAGAGCTGCTCAGCTGATTCCCACACAGAAGAGCGAGGCTGAGAAATAGGAAGGTTATCAACAGCAACACAAGCCCCAGCGAAACTCCTAGGCTGCCTTCCAGAGCATCATGTAGACAGAAAGAGGAGTGAAAGACTCTGTGATCCTCCAGAGCTGGAGTCCCCCATCCCCAGGCTGCAGGTTGGTACCTGTCTGTGGCCTGTTAGGAACCAGACTGCACAGCAAGAGGTGAGCGGCAGGTGAGTGAAGCATCATCTGTATTTACAGCCGCTCCCCATCACTGGCATCACTGCCTGAGCTCCGCCTTCTGTCAGATCAGTGGTGGTATGAGATTCTCATAGAAGCATGAACCCTACTGTGAACTGTGTGTGTGAGGGATCTGGGTTGCACGCTCCTTATGAGAATCTAATATTGCCCCCCCCACTCCTCGGAAAAGTTTGTCTTCCATGAAACCAGTCCCTGGTGCCCAGAATACACTGCTCCAGGGCATTAGCCTAGCCCCGGCCTCCTGTTTGCCTGTCAAAGGAGCTGTCCAGATGGCACAGGGTTGGAGTGTCACCTGGGGACCTCATACCTAAACTCAGGGCTGCATGTCCCCTGGTGCAGCATGCTATGAGACAGAAGACCCTGCTGGGGAAATATGGGCCAGGCACTACCTCTGTCTTCTAGAAGCTTCTGGTGTAGGGGAGGGTGTAATTTCCCCAGGGTTGCTGTCACAAACGACCACAAGCTGATTGGCTTTATTCAACAGAAATTGATTCTCTCACAGTTCTGGAGGCCAGAAGCCCAAAGTCAAGGTGTCAGGCAGGGGGGCCACGTTCCCCCTGAGACTTTGGAAGACTCCTTCTTGCCTTTCTCCTGCTTCAGTGGTGGCCTTGGCCCTCCTTGTCTTGCAGCTGTCTCCAGCCTCCGCCCACATCACGTGGCCTCTCCCCTGTGTTTCCACATCACCTTCCTACGAGGCCACCAGCCACCCTGGTTGAAAGGCCAGTGTGACCTCATCTTAACTAACTCTGTCTGCAACAACCCTGTTGCCACAGAAGGCCGCATCCTGGGGCGCTGGGGTTAGGACTTGCACATATCCTTTTGGGGAATGCAGTTCAAACCATAACGGGGGATAAGGGAAATGTACAAATGGGAGGCCTCCCTGGCACCCCCTGCGTTCCCTTTTTGTGCCCCTTGTCCAGCTCTGTGTGCTTTTGTTTTGGATGGCCTCTATTTGCAGAGCACCGTGCCTGGGACTTTACATCGTAAAGAGCAGCCCTGAGTCCCCTGCTCCAAGACAAGCAAACTAAGGTGTGACTTTGACCCCAAGGCTCCCTGGGGTGAGGCCAAGGCTGGCGGTTTGCCTGACATTGCATCCTTACTATGACTGTTTTTTGTCCTGTGCACCCCTCATTCCTTTCCCTAGCTGTACCAGATCCTCATCTAGGGGGCTACTTCTGCAGAACCAAACCTATAACAACAAATAATACAAGGCAGAACAGGACAAGGCCAAGTGCAGAGGGGCTCAGAGGTGGGAGGGCGTGGGAGGATATATGTGGCTGGAGGAGTCGGGAGACTGGCTGGGGGATTTGTTTCCTCATTTTCTCGTAGACATATGCAGAGACCTTTCTAGTGCACAGTAGGTGCTCAATTAATGTTTGATCCCTTTCTCACTCTCTTCAAAGGAAGGAGTGATTTGGATGGGCCTGGAAGGACACACAGAGTTTGGCAGTTGGCAGGTGCATGAGGCCAGAGCCTGCAAGGCACAGTGTGCCCTGTGGAAGGGAAGAGGTCTCTCCCGGCCCCTAGAGTTGTGCAGAGTAAACAACACAGTTTCTAACAGCCTCTCCAAACGCGTTTCTCTGGTTGGAGTCTGGGAAGCCAGAGACGAGAGCTAAGGAGCTGTGGGTAAGAGTTTCCTTTCTTTCTTGGGGGTATGGTTCCCTAAGAAAGTACGATTGGGATCCACCATGCCACGTGCTGAAAAGAGCACAGGTGGTGAGACAGGAAGGCCTGGGGCCCTGCCTCACTCCTGGGGCCATGTTTGCACCTGTGAAAAGAGATGGTTGGAGCTACTTGCCTTCTCTCACACTGTGAGAGTCTTGGCGACTTCTGTTTCCATGTCTGAACCAGACCTTGGCACGCACAATGGGAATACTGCACCGAGAAGTCTTTTTGTCTCATGCAAAGCAAGTCATTCCCACCTTTTGAAAAATTATGGATGTTTATAATTTGTCCTCCAACCCTAACTCTCTACTTTCCCACCTCACACTACACACACATTTTAGTACCTTATCAAGTCCCCTCCTTCACTTGTAACCAGGAAAAATCATTTAGATCGTTGTGGATTGATTACTCTTTAGGGTGAAGGAATTTAGTTTAATTAATCATTCGTTCCAGACATTTGAAAGTAAAACTCTGTGTGTCTCCTCTTGAAGGAATCGAAAGCATCTTCAAGCAAACAGGAATATCCTTGTTTTAATTCAGGAGATTTGCCATTACGTCTAAAATCACACTTGCGGGATCATCAGAAAAGCCTGGAGTTGCCCCTGACTTAAGCCTACTAGGATGCCTTGTAGGGGGGTAAGGAGGGTGGTATCTCCCATTCCTCTGCAGGGAGGCGGTGAGTTGCTGCACTCTGGGTGGCCTGCGGACAGACACCTGCTGCTGGTGGTAGGAGAGCCAGTGACAGCCCTAGGACCCGGAGCCCATCTTCCTTGTGTTTGTGGTGGCTGGGCAGCCCTTTGCACGTGAAGCCTCCTGTGCCTCAGTCTCTGGCTGGGGACAGACTTCTACATATCCTGACTCTATCATTCTAGGAGCGCACACAGAGCCTTTCTGGACATGCCCCCTTCCTCCCCAGGCCAGGTAATGGAACTAGCAATTTCTGGGGAGGCCACCCATGCAGCTTCCTGGTCCCCAGTTTCTGCTGTCCCAAGCCCCTGGTACACAGGACACCACGGACAGAGAGCAGCTGACCCCGCTGCTGTGGGCATCTCAGGAAAGAGCCTTCATTCTGAGCAACTCAGAGGCCTTGCCTCCCTGAAGCCAAGTCCTGTGCCTCTTAGGAGAGAAAGTTCTCAACACTGATGCCACTAATCACAATAAAGTCAGAAGACAATGGGTGGCGTCTGTGGCTCAAAGGAGTAGGCTGCTGACCCAATATCCCGGGGTTCAAACCCAGCCCTGGCCAAAAACTGCCAAAAAAAAAAATAAATAAAAATAAAGTCAGAAGACATTGATGGAAATGTGCGCTGCCAGGGATAAAACTCCTGTTCATAGCCATTTACATTAGGGATATTCCAGTTATGCCAAAGTGCCCTCCAGCATAATGATACTTGTGTATATGGATTTTGAATTCACGTTTGACTTTTACTTAACTCTGTATATGTCTACTCAGCTTTCTGTTGCTATTTAATTTTTCTAGTTCATTGAATTATAACTTAACATAGATGGGGAGCATTTTCATTACACAAAAATGTCTCCTCTTGCCTCTTGGTGGCCAAGCCCCTTCCTGGACCCCTGGTCCAAGGTCAACACCGATCTGTTTTGTGTCACTTACCTTTTCTATAAAATCATATACTTAGAATCACGTATATTTAGCTGTTGTGTCCCACTTATTTTATTTATGTTTTAGATTCATCCATGAGGTGTGATTTAATATTTTATTCCTTTTTATCACTAAGTAGATGTCCATTTTATGGCTATATCATACCTGTTTATCTATAGAAGGATGAATTTGGGGGGGTTTCCAGTCTTTGGCTACTATGAATGATGTAGATATATACATTATCTCCATCATTCAGGCTGCAATAACAGAATACCAGAGACGGTGTGGCTCATAAACAAAAGAAATTGATTTCTCACCTTTGTTCTCAAGTGATGTTAACCTGTTGTTTGATATCTACAATTATATTTTGAGAATGTAGGCAAATGTTTTCCAAGCTAAAAGACTGAGAGAGTTAAATTACATTCTGCCACGACTGACCTAAGAAACTCTTGAAAAAAGCTATTTGAGTTCTCCTACGGGTTTGCTATAATGTTTGGTTTTTTTTTTTTTTTTTTTTTTTTTTGTTGAGACAGAGTCTCACTTTATCGCCCTCTGTAGAGTGCCGTGATGTCACACAGCTCACAGCAACCTCCAACTCCTGGACTTAGGTGATTCTCTTGCCTCAGCCTTCCCAGTAGCTGGGACCACAGGTGCCCGCCACAATGCCCGGCTATTTTTGTTGTGGTTGTTGCAGTTTGACTGGGGCGGGGTTTGAATCGGCCACCCTCGGTATATGGGGCTGGTGCCTTACTCACTGAGCCACAGGCGCTGCCCAGTGTTTGGTTCTTTTAATTTCATAAACATTTAGTAGAAAAGACCATCTCTTTTCTTTTTTTCTGTCTATCTATCTATTTATTATTTATTTATTTTTTTGAAACAGAGTCTCAAGCTGTCGCATTGGGTAGAATGCTGTGGTATCATAGCTCACAGCAAACTCAAACTCCTGGGCTTAAGTGATTGTCTTGCCTCAGCCTCCCAAGTATCTGGGACTATAGACACCCACCACAATGCCTGGCTATTTTTTGGTTGTAGTTGTCATTGCCGTTTGGCAGGCCTGGGCTGGATTTGAACCCTCCAGGTCCGGTGTATGTGGCTGGCGCCCTAACTGCTTAAGCTACAGGCACCAAGCCAAGACAGTCTCTTTTCAAGTACAACTTCTCCGCTGACGGTGCATCCAGCAATAGGCCAAGTTTACTACAGTCTGTGTGGCAGTCTCATGTTCATAGAACAAAGACTTATTGCAATCCGGACATTTCACGTATAATTCTTCACTGTTATCTAAAAGTCAGCTACCCTGCTCTAGAAGATTAGGTGATCTGTCAGTCTGGGCCCTTCCCCAAACCACATTTGCTATGGTCACACTGTGATTTGTAGGTATTTGCATAAAATAAAATATAATTTATCAGATGAGCCATTTTTTAAAATAATAAAACAATGACTCCTGCAATTTTTTTCTATTTTATGTAATTTCTTAAAATATCATAATAGACATATTTCCTTTCCCTAAAAGCCCAGATAAATACGACTCTCTGCTTTCACTTTTGAACATGTTGTAAGTCCAGCAAGCTGTTGTAAAGTAATAAAGGATAAACTTTAAGAAATATGTAGATATATATAAAGAAAATGGTAAAATTCACTCAGGTAGCAAACAATCACCAACAACTTGAGCAAGTGGAGGGAAATATTACATTCACAGATGGGAAGGTTAAAGATGTCTGTTTTCTCCAGCTTACAACGTAGATCTAAAATGATTCCAGGCTGGACGCCGGTAGTCCAATGGTTAGGGCGCCGGCCACATGCTCCTGGGCTGGTGGGTTCGAACCCAGCCTGGGCCTGCTAAACAAACAAACAAACAAACAAATTGCCAGGCATTGTGGCAGGCACCTGTAGTCCCAGCTACTAGGGAGGCTGAGGCAGGAGAGTCAATTGAGGTCAAGAGTTTGAGGTTGCTGTGAACTATGATATGACATTATGGCACTCTGAGGGTGACAAAGTGAGACTCTGTCTCAAAAAAAAAAAAAAAGATTCCAATCAAAACCCCAAAGGATTCGGGGGAGGAGGGGTCGACAGACTCATTTAAAGATCAACAAAAAAATAAAATAAAATAGATCAACAAGAATGAAAAGAGAAGAATCAAAATAATTTGGAAAAGAATATTAACGAAGGAGTGCTTACCTCATTGTTAAGTTAAAGCGCTTTATAGAAAGTACCTGGTCTCATTTGGGGAACCTCCAAAGAGATTTATCTTACTTGTTTATCTTACTACCCAGGGTTAGGCAAAGATAATAAGTGTCTGAGCGACTGTGTGGTTGAAATAGGTGTATATCTTTCACTTTGGGGACATCTCGATATGAGAAAGCGAACATAGGCGGCTTCTGGCTGGTTTTTCCTCCACCAGGGTCAGATTTATTCCAATACGATTCCTGCGTGGATGTCTCACTGTCCTTTATGGTGGTCCCTACTGATTCCCTGAAGGTGACATGGAGCTTTTAATATTAATACAGAAACTCAGTTTCTTTCCATTAGTGCCTTTTTTATTGTGCTAGCATGTTCAGATTGGTTCCAGGAGCAGATGGATCCTGAGAGCATTTAAATGACAGAAAAATAAGTGTCTTATTGATACCTAGAGCAACAGACAGACTCAGTGAATCACTAGAGCTGCTTCCCTAGCATCCTCCGTACTTTCTTGCTTCTCATTTTCATATTAACTGGAATGAATCTCTTCTAAAATATAATAGGATGGAAGATGAGAGAGGAAAAATTGACTTTATTGATGTAAGGGGAAACAATTCCTGCCCCTCCACCCGCCTTGGAAGAATTAGGTAGCCTTTTAATTTAAAGTTCCAGTAGATGAATGATGTTGGTATTTCCCCAGGGTGACTTTGATTGGAGTTTCCACCCAGCCTGAGATCGCATTTTTCACAGCTTTGCACCTGCAGGCGCCCCGGTCTCTCCTCATTTTCCATCCCATTGTGCTGGTGGGGTCCAGGCCTCCGAGCTCCAATCAGGGCTGCAGATGAGGAGAGCTAAGTAGCCCTGGACAGGGATGACGCAGCGCTGTGACTTCAGTTATATTAATGTAGCTAGACACACGCTTGGTGCAAAGCTTATTTTTAGCACGATCCATACCATCTTTGTGACACCAGATCTTCATTCACCCTTCTGGGCCCCCCTCCACCGCAACCTCATTTTCAGGCTTTGCAGGTAATGCTAGGCTGGCTCCTTCCTGCTGTACGCTTTTAGGTGTCTATGAGAGTGCGTATTTATTTATTTCACGCATCTCTTCTGAGTGTGGCTATCATTGCATCTTCCCATAGCACTGATTATTTCCAAATTTACATCTTCTACTCTGACCTCCCACCGTGTTTCAGACCTGAAGATCCTGCTGCTGCCTGTGGAACATCCCTCCTCTCCTGCGGGTGTCCTTCCAAAGCGAAACTTGTCTGTTTGTTGTTCCCTAACCTCCTCTGTGGTCTATCTCAGGGAACCGCCCACCCCCACCCAGGACTGTAAGCCAGAGAGCTTCGAATCATCCTAAATTCCTCTGTCTACCTAATCTCGTCTATCTATGGCACAATAACCTGATTATTAGACCTGACCAATAGTTCTCAATCCCATCCTGCTTTGTCGTCTGTATTGCCGCCAGCTTCATCCGGAAACTCTTATAATGTCTTGCCTGGAATATGCTAACAGCCACCTCACTGACCTTCTAGTTCTTGTCATTTGTCCTTTCAACTTAATACCAATCTTGCTTTCAGGATGGTCTCCCTAAAATGCAAGTGATTATATCACAGCCTCGTTTGAAATCTTCCTTTGGTCCCGAAAGGCCCACCCCCTCCCTGAGCAGCCTCTCACCGACCTTCCCGGATGTTACTTCCACCACTTTGCATTCACAGCATCCCTCCCTTCTGGACACACTGAATCGCCAGCAGCCCTCCAGATCAGCTTTGATTTTTTTGGGCTTTCCACTTGCCCAAGTCTGCATTCAATGGAATGGCCTTGCTGCTGGATGTGTCTAGTGAATCCCTATCATAGCCTCTCAGGAGCCTTCTCTGCCCTTCCAAGGTGCAGTGAGCTCTTCCCTCTCTTTGTCCAGTAACACTCTGCTGTTCAGGGGATGGCAGAGCCAGAGTGGGTATGTCAGCAGCCCGGCAGGCAGGCTTTGTGTCCTCTTTGCTGTCCGTCCTCCACGAGAGCTGGGGTAGGGGTGGTGTTTGGCTAAGTTAGAGGGGCACCTGGGAGCTTATCTGGGGTAACATGACCTTGACGTTTGTGCATTACCCAAAGATGTGAGTATTCTTGGCTTTTGCAGAAGATAGGATACCAACTTACACAATACACTTACAGCTCCACCATCATGCGAGCTGATTCCAAAAATGAATTCAATTTTATTTTGGGGTACATTGCATATTTTGAGTGGTCATTTCCTGGTCTTCATGTTGGGGTAAAAGACACCTGGTTGGGGGTTTCCTGATCTCTACCTTGACACATCCATTGTAACACTTGCCCTGTTATCATTTTGCTTGCATTAATTGAGAACAAGAGCCCTCCCATACTAGCTTTTATTATTCCCCAAACCTAGGCACACTGATTGCCTAGACAGGACGCTCCGGAAGGCTTGTCTTACACAACTATAATAAGTTAATATGATGTCTCTCTTATCCCAACATCCACAGCCTTCCCTACGTTGCTCTTATATTAAAGCGGCCCTGAGGTTAGAACCACAAGTGTTTCTCCTGAATTTTCAATACCTACACATTCCTTGGGCATCATTTCATCATAACTTGTCTTCTAAGAGAGGTATGAGAAGATGACAGACCCCGCGTGCATTGAGAATTTTGTGACCGGCCACTCGCAGATGTAGTTACAAGCGAAAGCCACCAGATGGCTTAAGGCAATGAATTTATTTCCAATCTCTAGTTTAGAAATCTGGGATTAAAAAAAGCAATGATGGGAGAGGAATTAGAAGGCTCTCGTTAGCGAACCCTAAATAACTAACAAAAACCCACTGATCAATACATGTATCACCTGACTTCAGCAGTGGAGTGGCAGAGGTTTTGCAACCTTTGAAGGAAAACATTACATGGTGTATTAGCCTTGTACCTTCAATAGTTATTACAGAATAACTATTGAAATTCAGTTCAATTTCACAATTATTTGTTGAGTTAAATTAAACCTTATGAGAGACTTATGGAAGCACATGCCACATGAAGCAAGGCTTACTAAACACGGAAAAATGTGGGATATGTTTGAAGTAAAGATTGCTTTGTTTTCTCTTTCTGTATACGAGTGCTGCTTACTGTCTCAAGGAGAAATGCTGTGAACAAATAATTATGACCTAGAAAATTTCTGCATATTTTCTGTGGGCGGAATGGGTAAAAAAAACATAGTAAAGCAAAAACCTAAAGAACTATAGTAGTTACCAATCAAAACATATTTTATATGGCATTTGCATATTAAAATCAGAGTTAAAAGTATTAGATTAGCTTAAAAGGTTTTAATTGAGGTAATTTAAAAACAAATCCATGTACAGAAAGGTCTGGAAGGGCTTGGTGCCTGTGGCTCAAGTGGCTAAGGCGTCAGCCATGTACACCTGAGCTGGCAGATTCGAATCCAGCCTGGGCTGCCAAACAATGACAGCTGCAACCAAAAAAAGAAATGGCCCGGTGTTGTGGCGGGCGCCTGTAGTCCCAGCTACTTGGGAGGTGGAGGCAGGAGACTCACTTGAGCCCAGGAATTGGAGGT
>CAUYON010105893.1:0-14161 GCA_963573935.1 Arctocebus calabarensis | reverse complement strand
TTTTTCCATTTGTTAACATTTTCAGCTATTTCTTTTCTTAAAGTTTCATAGTTTTCTTTATAGAGATCTTTCACATCCTTTGTTAGGTAAACTCCCAAATATTTCATCTTCTTTGGCACTACTGTGAAAGGAATAGAGTCCTTGACTTTTTTTTGGCTTGGCTATTGTTGGTATATATAAAGGCTACAGATTTATGGGTGTTGATTTTGTAGCCTGAGACATTGCTGTATTCCTTGATCACTTCTAAAAGTTTTTTAGTAGAATCCCTGGTGTTTTCCAGATATTCAATCATATAATTTGCCAAGAGTGAAAGTGTGATCTCTTCTGACCCTATGTGGATACACTTGATCTCCTTTTCTTGCCTAATTACAATGGCTAAAACTTCCATTATAATGTTGAAGAGCAGAGGAGATAATGGGCAACCTTGCCTGGTTCCTGATCTAAGTGGAAATGATTGCAATTTAACTCCATTCAATACGATATTGGCTGTGGGTTTGCTGTAGATGGCCTCTATCAGTTTAGGAAATGTCCCTTCTATGCCAATTTTCTTAAGTGTTCTGATCATGAAGGGATGCCGGATATTGTCAAAAGCTTTTTCTGCATCAATTGAGAGAATCATATGCTCTTTATTTTTTAATTTGTTTAATGTGCTGAATTACATTTATAGATTTACATATATTGAACCAAACTTGAGACCCTGGAATAAAGCCCACTTGGTCATGGTGTATAATTTGTTTGATGTGTTGTTGGTTTCTGTTGGTTAGGATCTTGTTGAATATTTTTGCATCAGTAATCATTAGTGATATTGGTCTATAATTTTCTTTTCTTGTTGGGTCTTTTCCTGATTTAGGGATCAAGGTGATGTTTGCTTCGCAGAATGTGTTGGGTAGAATTCCTTCTTTTTCTATATTTTGGAAGAGGTTTAGTAATATAGGTGCTAGTTATTCTCTAAAGGTTTGGTAGAATTCTGATGTTAAGCCATCTGGTCCCGGGCTTTTCTTTTTGGGAGATTTTTTATAGTTGATGCGATTTCAGAACTTGATATAGGCCTGTTCAACATTTCCACTATGTTCTGGCTAAGTCTTGGTAGGTGGTGTGCTTCCAAGTATTGATCAATTTCCTTCAGATTTTCATAGGTTTGAGAGTAAAGTTTCTTATAACATTTGTTAAGGATTTTTTGAATTTCTGAGGGGTCTGTTGTTATTTTGTCTTTACCATTTTGGCCCCACCTCCACCAAAGATAGCAAGAAACCAGCAGTATGTGGCAGTAGGGACCTACCTATACTGTCTTTCCAAAGGCCAAAGGTAGAGTGACATCCTAGACCCTGAGCTCATGTCTCCTTGTGCCAGACCTATGCCATGACCCCTGCCCTCACAGAAAAGGAAAAGAAATAATAAAAATAGATGAAGAAAACTAAAATTACAATTATATAAGATGAAGAAAAATGGGTAATTTTTTTAGGAGAAATTTATATGGGAAAGATGAGAAAAGTAGAAAAATCTCTACCAAAAGAGAGAAAAAAAGAGAAATAAAAGAGAAGGAAAGAATGAAAGGTGGTGAAAAACTGTAACCAAGATGGAGGAGGCTTTACTATTGAAGAATGTAAAAGTAAAAAAGTAAAAACATGTACAATCAGACAAAACAAAACCAATACAAGAACCTCCCTGACAACAAAATAGAAGATTTATGGCCACTCTCTATATAGATATAGATGTACATAGATATATAGCAATATATTTCCTGGGCACCAGGTGGTGCTGTTTTGTTAGGAGAAGGAGAACACACACACACACACACACACACACACACACAGAGAACACATACACACACATACACACACACACACACTGGTTTTCTTCTGTATGATAGGAACTGGAAGCCAATCTCTAGTTGTAGAGTCCTGTCTTCTTGACTTTTTTGCTTTTAATAAGGGACTGGTCATTTTGTCAGCATTCAGTCCCCACAGGATTGGGGTCCTGAAAGCTCTCACTGGCCTTTTTAGAAGGCATGTCAAACAGTGCCCATTGATAATAAAATGGCCTTGTCTGCAATGCAGGGGTCATTTCATTCACCCCAAGGATGGCTGCCTGAGCTCAGCAGGTGCACCAGAGCCAGCCTTGCACAAGGATCCTGTGGACTATTCCTCCTATAAGTCTTCCCACAATGATGGCACTTTGCTTATAGCCAACCCATTGGGAGTTCCACTCCTCCTGACTCTCATTCCTGGCCTAGGTCACTGAGTTCACTGGCTCACTCATTCCCTTCCATGGCATTTCCAGCTAGTAGCTCAGTCCAAAATCCCAAAACTGCAAGACAACCCATTCCTGTCTGTGAGGGGCCAGAACGCAGGCCTCTCCCCATACCCAGGAACTGGCCTTCTGTGCTTGTCTTCCTCATCTCCAGACCTCCTCATTGGCTCCTAGAGTCTCCTACTGATTTGCTGTGCTCCCAGAAAGGTATTTCTGGCTAGGTCCCCCTCACCAGAGGTGGCTGGAGTTCTCTCTTCCCTGTCTTACCAGAAGTGGCTAGTGAGAAGATTTCTCTTGTCTGCCATCTTTCTCTGCTCCATAGTTAGGTCAGTTTTTTTTTTAAATAATCCATTCTGTCAATCTCTAGCTTAGCCTGTTTATACTTAATGTAATTATTGATATAGTGGGTCTTAAATCTGCTTTTTTGGTTTTATTTTATGTTTGTTCCTTTTTTTTTTTTATTTTTCTTGCCCTACTCTGGGTTACTTGAACATTTTTCAGGATTGAATTTTGATTTATCTATAGTGTTTTTGAGAGTATCTCTTTGCAAATTTTTTTAGTGGATGCCATGTATTACTTTATACATACATATCACTGTGTATTTGTATTGACATTTTATCAGTTTAAACAAAGTATACAATACTCACTTTCCTTTACTTTCTCCTGTTTCTTCTATAATGCCTAAACTTACATTGAGAGGCACATAAAATAATGTTATAATTTTTGTTTCAACTGTCAAACCTAATTTTTAAAGCTCAAGAGAAGGAAAATCTATTATATTTAACCATATTTTTAGTATTTTCATTCTTTTCTCTTTCCTGATCTTCCAAGATTCTACCTATTATCATTTACTTTCATAATGTAATTTTGTAATTACTTCTTTAATCATTTTTAGGGTAAAATTTTCCCTAAAATTTTACTGTCTAAATCTGAGACAGCTTTATTCTCCCTTCATTCTGGATTTTTTTTTTTTTTTTTGCGGAATATAGAATTCTGTGTTGCCAATTGTTTTTCTTTCTGTGCTCAAAAAATGTTATGCTACTTCCTTTTGTTCCCCATGATTTCTGATGACAAATCTTTGCCATTCTAGTTGTTTTCTCTCTATAGGTGAAGGCTTGTTTTTCTTATTGTTTTGAAGATTTTTCAGTTTTCAGAAATTTGGTTATCTGTCTTGGGATGAATGTCTTTAGATTTATCTTGTTTGGGATTTTCTTGGTGTCTTAAATCCAGAGGTTTATGTGTTTCTCAGACTTTGAAAATTTTCAGCCATTATTTCTTTCAATCCTTTTTCAACATCACTCATTCCCTTTTCCTTCTAGGAGTCCAGTGTCATAAATATTAGATATTTTATTATGGTATCATATGTCCCTGAGATTCTGTTTATTTTTCATTTTATTTTCTTTCTGTTAAAACTGCTTTTTTTTTTTTTGAAACAGACTCTCACTTTGTCACCCTTGGTATAGTGCTGTGGTGTCACAGCTCACAGCAACTTCTAACTCTTGGGCTTAAGTGATTCTCTTGCCTCAGCCTCCCAAGTAGGTAGGACTACAGGTGCCCACCACAACACCCAGCTATTTTTTTTGTTGCAGTTGTCGTTGTGTTTAGCAAGTACAGGCTGGGGCCTTTGCCCTAACCACTGAGCATCAGTGCTGAGCCAAAACTGGGTATTTTTTATTGTTCTACCTTCTAGTTTACTGATTCTTTCCTCTCTTTTTCTATTCTGATTTTGAGCCCATCCAGTTAGTTTTCTGAATTTCAGTTATTGCACTTTTCCTTATGAAATCTCCACTTGGCGCTTCTCCAGCAAGCCCCATAAAAATATCAACAATTTTTTTTAAGAAATAGAAAAAAATACTTTCCAAAATTCACACGGAATCTTAAGGATTTTGAGTTGCCAAAATAGACTTGAAAAAGAAAGAAGAATAGAGTTGGATGTCTTTCACTTTCTCATTCCTAGAAAGCTATATTAATCTAAACAGTGTGGTAATGGAACAAAGACAGATATACAAATCAACGGAATACAACAGAAAGTCCAGAAATAATTCCTCACATATGTGGTCAAAAGATTTTTTAACAAGGGTGCCAGGACCTTTCAATGAGAAAAGGACAGTATTTTAAATAAATGGTCCTGGGAAAACTGGATATTCCCATACAAAAGGAGGCATTTAGACCCTTACCTTACATTATATATAAAAATTTATTCAAAGGCTTAAATGTAAAACATGAAGCTATAAAACTTGAAGAAGAAAATATAGGGGAAAATCTTCATTCTATTGGATTAAGCAAAGATTTCTTGGATATGATATCAAAAGTCTAGGCAATAAAAGAAAAGACAGATAAAATGTACTACCTCAAAATTAGAAACTTCTATGCATCAAAGGACACAGTAAATAGAATGAAAAAAAAAAGAAACCCCACAGAATGGAAGAAAGTAATTTCAAATCATACACCTGATAAAGGATTAATATCTAGCGTATATAAAGAACTCCTGTCACATAACAGCAAAAACAACTCAATTATCAAATGAAGAAAGGACTTAAACAGACATTTTTTCCAAAGAAAATGTACAAAATGCTGATAAGCACATGAGAAAATGCTCAACCTTATTAATCATTAGGGAAATGCCAATCAAAACTACATAAGACGCTACCTAATACTCTGCTATCATAAAAGCAGAAAATAATAAGTGTTTAGAGGATGAGGAAAAATTACATCCCTTGTACACTGTTGATGTGAATGTAAAATTGTGTAGCCATTATGGAATCAGTTTGGCATTTTCTCAAAGGTTAAATATAGAACTACTATATGGCCTAGCAATTGCATTTATAGATATGTACAAGAGAATTGAAAGCAGGAACTGGAAGAGACATTTGCATACCTGCAGTCATAGCAGCATTATTTGCAACAGCCAAAAGGTGGAAGCAACTCAAGTGTCCACTGATGAATGAATGTATAATGAAAATGTGATACTTACATGCAAGAGGAATATTATTCAGCCTTAAGCAGGAAGGAAATTCTGACACATAATATAACATGGATGAACCCTGATGATGATAATTGAAATAAGCTAGTCAAAAGAACAAGTGTTTCATGATTTCTGTTATTTGAGGTACATAGAGTAGTCAAATTTATAGAGACAGAAAATAGAATGATGACAGAGGCTATGGAGAGAGGAGTATGGGGAGTTATTGTGTAATAGATTCAGAGAATTAGTTTTGCCAGATGAAAAGATTTCTGTGGGTGGATGATGATGGTAGGACAACCATGTGGATGTACTTAATGCCACTAAACTATATGCTTAAAAATGGTTTTGATTACAAATTTTTTGTTCTGTGTATTTCCTGACAATTAAATAATATTACCTCAATCTTATGTTTCATAAGATCTCTCTGTTACTGCTCTGGTAAGAGCATGGTGGCACAGCCTTGTTCTTCCTAGGTAGGAGTAAAAGGTTAGATTTCTCACTTAGCCTTAGTTGACACCTAGTGAGGAGGAGCACATTAATGTTGGTGGGTGGGGATATAGGTTCAGGCTCTCCATTAGGCCTCTGCTGATGCCATCATGGGTGATGCTACAGTCACTACATTACTGCTTCCGTATGCTAGGAGTCTGCAATAGGGAACTCATTCCTGATAGGAGGTAATGAAAATCTCAGCCTTCTGCTCACCCTGAGGTATATTTTCTGAGTAGGTTGTGATATTGTTGGGTCATTTAAAAGTAGTTGATAATTCATAATTTCTGCTTTCTCTAACTTTGGCCTGATAAATAGCTTATGTACTTAGTCTATATGTGGAAAATGCAGCTGTGTATCAACAATTTAGAATACTTTTATTAATTCTCCTCCATTTGGGAGGTTCATAATAAAGTTCTAGTATCTTCCCTTTCATATTTAGAAATTGCAGCACTATAGTCATTTCTTCACTCAAATAGCATTTAGTTCTTACCCCAAGTATTCGTGTCTCCTTTCTTATCCATAGTTGATTTTCATTTTGTGTTATTTCCCACTAAGAAACAATAGAGAAAGGAGTATAAATGTGTTTCTTTTCTCTAGGAACATATGGACATAGACTAATTTAGTTATTTTGTTGGATAAGATACTTTAATCTTACAGCTGCTCATTTCTCACTATTTTTTAGTCCCTTAAGAGATATTTTTGTATCAAACCACTGATATTAGTATCTTGACAAATCCATTAGTTACTTCTCAGATTTTTTTTTCTTTTGCCAACCTTAAATTAGACTTGTAAATAGTATATGGTGGCTTCCCCAATCACACTAACCTGTCTAGAAATTACCCATATTCCCATTTTCACAGTTTACTCTCTTATTCATTGTTGTTTCCTTACAAATTAAAGTCTGGTTCAGGGATGCCTAATGTCACATGCCTCTACCAGCTGCCAGGGAGGTCAGAAATAAAGTGATATATATTAGACTTTGGAAAAGACTTCCCAAGTTAGGGACCCATAAAAATGTAGGGCAGGTGTTCAATAGATAATAAAATTACAATTAATTGGTAACTATTGTTAAAGTTGTGAATAAATTTTATTATTGTGTTATTCTGCACAACTCATGTCAATTCCCCCTGCCTTCTGTCTTTAATATCCAGATAATTATTCCTTGATCCTAGCTGAGTGTGTCAAATGGGAACATCTAACTCAAGCTGAGCTTATGATACTCTTTCTCAGATCATTTTGTTTGGTCTATTGATGTAACGATTTAGGAATAGTGCCTACCATAACAGACAGAGTGATAGAGAAAGTAAGTTTTGAGAATGATAAGAATAGAGGGGATGCTCAGAGAAAAGTAGCGATGGACAAAGCAGAAATCCCCAAATTTCTGATGGCTTTCCATTTTTCAGTTCCAATTTCTTTTGCAAATGTGGCTGACATGATATAAAATACTTGTTTATATATATTATAATAAATATATCTTAATTTTTCTAAAACTAGGAAGAGATAGGTTTTGTTTCTTGCAACCAAAAGTTTTTACTTTTTAGTTGCTTTATCTTCTAATTTTTCTCACATAGCTTGGACAGTCCACTCTCCCCAATCTCAAATGTCTGATGATTCCTCTTTCCTATTTTTTTAAACCTCTTATAGATGCCCATATCTGAAGTCTAAGATCCTGTCTTCAAATTCTTCATTTATAAGTTTTTCCTCCCACTGTATAAACCCTAAACAGTTAAGGTTTAAATTGCCCTAGAGATGACCTACTGACACTTAAAATTGAGAAGGTATAGAAAAGAATGTTGGAAAGAGTCAAATATTGCCAGATGTGACTTCAAATCTTGCCTTATGTAACCTTGCCCATATTTACTCTTTCCTCCTCAGCAAAAGCCTTACTGGAGAGCAAACAGAAGAAACTGGCACAAAACTGAAACCCGAACAAGAGGAACGTGTTGGCAAAGCCTGTCCTCAGTGTGGTCCACGCCGGACCATAGATCCTTACAGTGATGTGATCAGATGGCTGGAGAGGGACCATCCTGCAGGTGGCATCCTTAGTCTTGGACCTTCCAGCTTTGGGATGGAGACAGCACCTACCAGATGGGCAATGCTTCCTCAGTCGTGCCCTTTATTACCTCTCACGCAGTATCAACGCCATGGTTGGGGTCATAAGCGTAGTTCACTTATGCGGTGGGTGCCTCAAAACTCTGCCGAGCCTGCTGATTCCCAGGAGAGGAGTAAGAAATAAGGTGTTGGCGAGGGAGCTGACACAAACCAACGCTTTCCTGCCCATGGTAGTGTCCCACTCTGTCCGCGGACCCGCTGATTTCAACAGCAGGTCTATTTCCCGGCTGCCTCGCAGAGACATCTCAGTCAAGCAAATACCCTGTTCTCTTCTTTTAACTAGGTTAGTATAAACCAAAGTCTTTTTATCTTTAAGCGCCACAGGGTCTAGGGAACAGTCCTGGTCAGCAAACCTGGGCTCTTGTCCTTAACTCTCTTTCATTAGATAATTGTGTCCTTTGGTAAAATGTTTGTTACGCTTTCCTGTTAATTAGTTTCTTTGTACAGTTGAGACAATATATGTCCTGTGTACCCTCCACGTTCACAATAACTTACTCTGAATATTGTAATCAGGTTATACAAGTGTAAAATCTACTGCTGTAATGAGGTCCCCCCAGCTATTTTGTTAGAACTCTAACTCGAAGGCATCTCCGTGAGGCCAGGTACTATGCAGAGCAACTTCTTTTTCTTCTCCTTCTCTCCCAACCCCTATTCCTAATTCTCCCTCCTCCCCCTTCCCCCTTCTTTTTTTTTCTTTTTAATCACTGAATCACTCAGTCTAAGGGTACTGTTTTTGGTACATAGTAGAAACGAATGAATGAATGGATTAAAGGTCATCTATTCAAACTTCCTCAGTTTATAACAAGTCCAACTTAAGAGTAAAACTGATTTGCTTTGAAGGCTAACTAAAGGCAGGGCAATGATAAGAAATGGAATTAACATTTATTGAGGCTTTATGTATCAAGGGTTTCACATATTCTATTACTTTAATTCATTCAATAAATACCTGTTAAGCATCAATAGGTGTCAGGTATTATTCTATGTATAGAAGATAAAGCAGTGATGAAAATACAGAAATACTCCTTCTGCCTATGGAACTTACCTTGTGTGGGATGAGGGCAAATGTTGAAGAGCAGAGATGAAAAGAGGCATCCTTATCATATTGTTGATCTTAGAAAGCTTTTAGTCTTTCACCAAAGAGTATGATATTATATGTAGTTTTTCATAAATACCCTTTACAGTGTTCAGGACTTTCCCTTCTATTCCTAGTTTTCTTACTAGTTTTTATTAAAAGTTGTTGATTTTTGTTATATGTCTTTCCTGCATCAGTTGGGATGATCATGTGTTTTTTTTCTCCTTTTATTAATGTTATCCACATTAATGGATTTTTGTTATTTTTATTAAATCATAATTACGTACATTAGTGCAATCATGGGGCACAATGTGCTGACTTCATATACAATCTGAAATATTTTCATTGAACTGTTTAACATAACCTTCATGGTATTTTCTTAATCACTATATGAAGACATTTATATTCCGCATTTAGTAAGTTTCACCTGTACCCTTCTAAGATGCACTATAAGTGTGATCCCACAATTTACCCTCTCTCCACCCATGCTCCCCCGCCCCTCCTCTCCCTTGCCCCTTTCCCCATATTCTTGTGCTATAATTGGGTTTTAGCCTTCATAAGAAAGCTATAAATTAGCTTCATAGTAGGGCTGAGTACATTGGATACTTTCTCTTCCATTCTTTTTTTTTTTTTTTTGAGACAGAGCCTCAAGCTGTCACCCTGGATAGAGTGCTGTGGCATCACAGCTTACAGCAACCTCCAACTCCTGGCTCAAGCAAGTCTCCTGCCTCTGCCTCCCAAGTAGCTGGGACTACAGGCGCCTGACACAATGCCCGGCCATTTTTTGGTTGCAGCTGTCATTGTTGTTTGGCGGGCCGGGCTGGATTCGAACCCGCCAGCTCAGGTGTAGGTGGCTGGTGCCTTAGTTGCTTGAGCCACAGGCTCCGAGCCTCTTCCATTCCTGAGATACTTTGCTAAGAAGAATATGTTCCCTCTCCATCCATGTAAACATGAAAGAGGTAAAGTCTCTATCTTTCTTTAAGGCTGCATAGTTTCCATGGTATACATGCCAAAAACCTAACTTTAATCTGTCAGTGAGCATTTCTACCACGGGTACCTGCTTCCTTGATTCTACTTGTTTTTATGAAGTTCAATGTATAAATTTAAGACTAGCATAAATCTATAGAGGGTTTTTATATCACTTAAATATATGCATTCTCATCTATAGAGGGTTTTTATATCACTTAAATATATGCATTCTCTTTGTAGAGCATAAGTATGGTTTTTGTTTTTACAAATATAGGTTTTGAGATTGCAAAGTTAACTTACCAATTTCAGGGCACTTTGTAAACTTGATTTAGAATTCTCCATTCTTAGGTTAGCCCACATCTCTGTTAAGATCCTTAAATCATCTCGTCAGACCAGTAAGCACAATAACAGGGTGAACAGCTTTTATTCACACAGGTGTGGTGTATATTTGATAATATGTATTTCTTTAAATTTAATTGATTTTTCATGGTTGAAAAATAATTTCCTTGAATCACTTTTTTCTTTTCTTTCTTTTTTTTTTGAGACAGACCTCTGGATAGAGTGTGGCGATGTCACAGCTCACAGCAACCTCCGACTCTTCGGCTTAAGCAATTCTCTTGCCTTAGCCTCCCAAGCAGCTGGGACTACAGGCTCCCGCCACAATATCCAGCTATTTTTCTGTTGCAGTTGTTATTGCTACTTAGCTGGCCCAGGCTGGGTTCAAACTTGCCAGCCTTGGTGTACGTGGCCAGTGCTCTAACCAGTATGCACGGGCGCTGAGCCTGAATCACATTTTTTTTAAGGCTAAAAAAATCGGAGTTATCTGATATCTCAATCTAGCAGCTCTGGTTGAGAAGGTAGGTCTGGTTTCCAGGAGAGTACTGGGCCAGAGAATTAATGAAGTAAGAAACACAGGGTAGAGGGAGATTGAAAGGAGCTGCTCTGGGAAAAAGGCAGCCTCATCTTTAATCTCTTCACAGGAGTTCAGATTTATCAGCTATTATCTTTGTTTCAGTGAGTCAGAAATGAAAATATTTGTTTAGATTTGATACCTCTATTTTTTTAGAACCAATCTCTTAAAACAGTCACATCACAAAAGGGAGGGGTCCAGAAAATGACCCCACTAATGGATTTGGTTTTTTAAAATTAGTTTATGTGGGACAACAGAACATATAAAAAGAAAACATTGGTTGAGGCAGTCTCAGACCTTCCTCCCTCATGACTGTTAAACAGCCACAGACTTAGCAACACTAGCAAATCCTGAGCAATTTGAAGCAGAAGATTGGATTTCACGCTGGAGAGTCTTGTGGGTGTTCCTCCTTCACTTTGTTAAATACATTTCAAAAGCCAAGACCCTGGAGACTTTGTATCTTATAAAGAAACCCAAGAGCCCTATATCTTTACAGTTTTGTGGGAGATGAGGAACTCTAAAGATATTTGCATATATGGAATGGAGGTTGTGACTTACATCTAGGAAGTTGTCAGCGTCAAATTGGGCCATCCGATGCACAAAAACACAGGCTCCCCAAAGCCAGGAAGCAAACATGCTGCCGATGGCAGCCTTGATCCAGCCTGTGTCAGACAAGTTCCATATGATATCTGAGGACTTCAAGTCCAGCCAATATCTAAACAATGTGAAGAAGGAATGAAATGGATAATAAATAAATAATAGAAATAAAAAAACTAAAGGTAGAAAAACTGGTGTCTTTGAGGAGTGACCTTGCCCCCAAACCTCAAAGGCTACAGAAAATGGTCAAAAGTAGCCCCAAGGCAAGGTGAGGGATTCTATCTCCACTTTTCCTTGAAGATTTTTTTTTAGAATCCTAGGTGGTCTGAAAATAAAGTGGGAGGCTGGGTGTGGCATGATCTTGTGAGTTTGTCCATTGATGCAACAAATATTTATCATTCAAGGCACTGTAAAGGCCAGCACAGTAGGCCAGATCTCTGCTCTTATTTTAGGAAGACAGCGAACAAGTACACAATAAAGTAAATTGAGTATATTTCTAAATATCATAGACTCTGTAGTGACTGGGTTCTGAAGAGGGAGGCTCCTGTCTGGGTAGTGGGTAATGGATTTTGAGCATCTTTTCTCAAAACTCCCCAACCCTGCCTCAGGAAAAAGCCGGCCACGGACTCTGGCAAAAGATGAGAAAACTGAGGCAGGGAGATGTTAAATAACCTGCCACGATTGCACAGTTTTTAGGCACTTTGGAAACTCAACAACATCATCGAAGAATTTGCTACACAGAAAATCAAGAAGTAAGGACTATGATGTATATAGTGATGATGATGTCTGCAGGAAGGAGTCAGAAAATAATTTTGCCAAAGAACAACAGTATATCAAGCTAAAGAAATGATGAATTGGGGCGGCACCTGTGCCTCAAAGGAGTAGGGCGCTGGCCCCATATACCAGAGGTGGTAGGTCCAAACCAAACCCCAGTCAAGAACTGCCAAAAATATATATATATATATATATATATATATGTATATATATGTGTGTGTGTGTGTGTATACATATATATATGTATGTATGTATATAAAGAAATGGTGAATGCTGCTCAACCTCTACCATTTCCTGAAGTATCTATGAAGAGGGAGCAAAAGATACCCAGCAAGCTGCTAAACAAAAAAATAAAACTATTAAAGCTGGTCACAAGAGTGGTAAAAAGAATAAAATGAAACAAAAATGGCCCTGGAAACAAAGGATCAAATGTTTTGCTGAGAAACAGTGGCTCACAGGAAGAGGATGGTAAACCTCAAGAGAAGCAGCAGCATGTGAGAATGAGTCAGGGATTCATCAACCAACATATAGTAGAATACAAGGGAAAACAAATTTGTAAATATTTTCTTGAAAGGAAATGTATTAAGAGAGACCAGCGTAAATTTGATCATGGTGCAGAGATAAAGAAGCAAAAGGAAATGTGAAAGTTTTATGTACAAGGATATTGTACCAGAGGCAAAAACTGTCTATATTTGCATAATGAATATCCTTGCAAGTTTTACCACACAGGAATAAAATGTTATCAGGGTGAATACTGCCAAGTTTTCACATGCTCCCCTAACTGCTGAAACACAGGAGCTGTTGGCTAAAGTTTTAGATACTGGAAAGAAGTCATATAAATAAAACAGACATAAAAAAGCATTGTACAGATGAAGAGTGCTTATACCTATGCCTGTTCAAGACTGGTGATTTGGAGTAGTTTACAAGAGTCTTCATTCAAGGTGCCCTCTTGTGTCATTGAGATGATGTGCAGTTTCTTTAATGGATGGGCGGGCAGAGGGCTGGGATTGAATATGCAGATGAAGGGGTTGGTCTTCACTGAGATGTTTGGACCACTGGAACAGGAGAGGAGCATATATGGCAGAGATGCCGGCTGGTGGGTTAAGGAAATGCCTTTTATTTTTATTTTTTTTACTTTTTTTGCATTTTTTGGCTGGGGCTGGGTTTGAACCCGCCACCTCTGGCATATGGGACTGGTGCCCCACTCCTGTGAGCCACAGGTGCCACCCAAGAAGTGCCTTTTGATTGATTTAGTTTACTCAATAAAATAGGAAGCAAGGTTAGGCTGAGTGAGTTGGGTGAAGAGGTATAGGACGTTTGGGGTGAGAAAAAAGCTTAATGAAGGCATTGGTATAATAGATGGACTATAAAAGCAGAGCTAAGATCTTTCATGTCATTGAACACTTTTACAACTTTTTTTTTTTTTTTTTTGAGACAGAGCCTCAAGCTGTCACCCTGGATAGAGTGCTATGGCATCAGCTCACGGCAACCTCCAATTCCTTGGCTCAAGCGAGTCTCTTGCCTCCGCCTCCCAACTAGCTGGGACTACAGGCTCCCACCACAACGCCCGGCCATTTTTTTTTTTTTTTTTTTGGTTGCAGCCGTTATTGTTGTGGGCCCGGGCAGGATTCGAACCCACCAGCTCAGGTGTACGTGGCTGGTGCCTTAACCCGTTGAGCCACAGGCGCTGAGCCTTACAACATGTTTTTAATAGCTGTTTACAACTTCATTTGAGGGTTAAAATAAATTATGGTTTTATGATATTTTAAAATGAATTTCTTGTTCTTAGACTTTTCCATTTTTGTAGTGTGATATTGTAATAAGTAAAATGGATTCCAGTTTTTACTGTTATAAATAAAATTGAAAAATATCTCATGCTAGATCATTCCTAAAGTTGGAGTTAACTTTTCTATGTATTTAATCTCATTGGTTTGTAAACTGTAGTGAGATTATATGCTTACATAAAGTATGAACATTAGAAATGTAATGATGTCTAACACAATATTCAAATAATAAATTTTCC
>CAUYON010105891.1:0-15605 GCA_963573935.1 Arctocebus calabarensis | reverse complement strand
AGAGACTCAAGCCATCACCCCGGCATCACAGCTCACAGCAACCTCCAATTCCTGGGCTCAAGCGAGTCTCTTGCCTCCGCCTCCCAAGTAGCTGGGACTACAGGCGCCCGCCACAACGCCCGGCCATTTTTTGGTTGCAGCCGTCATTATTGTTTGGCAGGCATGGGTTGGATTCAAACCCGGGCTCAGGTGTACATGGCTGGCGCCTTAGCCCGTTGACCCACAGGTGCCGAGCCTTCATTAATATTTCTTTCTTTCTTTTTTTTTTTTTTGTGGAGACAGAGTCTCACTCTATCACACTCGGTGGAGTGCTGTGGAGACACAGCTCACAGCAACCTCCAGCTCTTGGGCTCAAGTGATTCTCTTGCCTCAGCCTCCCAAGTAGCTGGGACTACAGGCACCCACCACAGAGCCCGGCTAATTTTTGATGCAGTTCGGCCAGGGCCGGGTTTGAACCCGCAGCCTTCGGTATATGGGGTCGGCGCCCTACTCGCTGAGCCACAGGCGCCGCCCTAATATTTCTTAAATGTATGTGTAGCTAATGTTTTTTTTCAATGTTTAATTTTAGAATTTTTTTCATCTTTACTCAGGAGTTTGGTAGTGTTTCGTGACCAGAAATATGCCATTGGAGCTTAACTCTTCTTTTTTTTTTTTTGGAGACAGTCCTTTCAGTCACCTAGGATAGAGTGCAGTGGCATCATCATAGCTCACAGCAACCTCCCAACTTCTGGGCTCAAATGATCCTCCTCCCTCAGTCTCCCAATTGGCTGAGACCACAAGAGCCATTGCACCTGGCAAAATTTTCTATTTTCAGTAGAGACAAGGTCTTGCTCTTGCTTGGGCTGGTCTTGTCGCACTCCTTGGCCTCAAGCAATTGTCCCATTTCTGCCTCTCAGAGTGCTGGGAGTACAAGCGTGAGCCATCCTGACAGGCCTTAACTCTTGCTCATATCAATTAGCCCATGATAAAACTGGTCTTGTTATACATTTTTTTCCCTTAAAGCCAAAGTTTCTAAGAATCTACTAACAACAATAAATGAGGACTCACCACACTTGTGCGTCCTCCAGAGCGCCATACACAATGCAATTCAGTAGTGGGTGCCCCAGAATACCCCTTGATTGCCGTTAGGTCACAGCTGCCTCCTACTCCCTTTGATTTTCTCAAAGTCTTTCCACACAGCCTATCTCATTTAATCCTTACAACAGACTCGCAAGGCAGAAGAGACAATCACAGCAGCCACTAATAGGACGACTTGCCTACAGTTCTGCCGTGAGAGAGGCTGAGCTGGGCAGGAGGTTTAGCAGACCCTGGTCCCAGCCATCAGGAACGCAGCGGGGCCATGCTGGCTTGGTGTGCCAAGCTGACAAAAGGAGTGGGCAGGCGCAGAGGACACCAAGACATGCTCACTGGACTCACCCTCTCGTCGATCATTGCGCAGGCACTTGACCTTGGGGATCCTGGTCAGGAGCAGACAGTCCTCAGCTGAGGGTGCAGAGAAGGAAGACAAGCTTGTTCAGGTATAGCATCAGACCACAGGAGCTGCCCCATACTAGGTCCAGGAAAGGGCTGGGTTGGGGAAGGTGAAGGGGGTCCATCACTGGCTAAAGGATGGCCCTGCTCGCAAGCCAGACTGCAGAATGCCTGTATCTATGGTATTTCCTCCCCCCCACCCGGGGAGGCCAGAGCATATCAGCAACAATGACCAGCCCAAATCTCACCTGCGTTGTAAAAACAACAGGCTGTTGATGCTGACTTTTTGTTTGTTTGTTTTTGAGACAGAGTCTCACTATGTCATCCTCAGTAGAGTGCCATGGAGTGGCATCACAGCACACAGCAACCTCCAATTCTTGAGCTTAAGCGATTCTCTTGCCTCAGCCTCCCAAGTAGCTGGGACTACAGGCACCCACCACAAGGCCCAGCTATTTTGTTGTTGTTGTTGTAGTTGTCACTGTTGCTTAGTAGGCCTGGGCCAGGATCAAACCTGCCAGCCCGGATGTATGTGGCCAGAGCCCTAACTACTGTATATGGACGCCAAACTGATGCTGACTTTTTGTTTAATGTCATCTCACTGGTGTCCTATCCAAACCAATAGTCACCCTTCTTTCCCCTCCTTTGGCATCAAGGAACAGGGCCGGAGTGGGGTCCTAAAAAAGACCCAGAATCTCCACTGAGGGGCAGAGAGGTCAGTCAGGGATGGCCAGGACAACTTCAAGAGTGCTTGCCTGGGAATCTGAGTAAATGAGGGGGTATGAAGAGGTGCAGAAAAGGTGAATACTTACGGTCTGAACTGAAGTCATCCACTAAAATTATCTCCTGGATCAAATTGGCAGGAGTTCGATTGAGGACACTGGAGCAGCAGTGGAGACGGAAGAAGCCTAGAATTAGGGGCCACCTCCCATTTACCCTCCCTGTGCTGTGAGATGTTCGTTCCCACTGCCCAGCTCTGCAGCCAGCACACTGGCCATGGACAACTGTTTGCAAACTTCCTGGGCCCTGATCAGTGGCCGAGAAGCAGTGAGCTCTTTGGAGCACCAGGCTAACCCTGCTGCCTGGGTCCTTGGGCTCTTGGGACCAACCCCAGATTGGATGCGGGGGATTGCCCTAGTTGAGCTGATAAGGCAGGAGCTGGAGCTGCTCAAACTGCCTGAACCTGAACAAGCCCTGCCCAGGGACAATACCAGCCGGACTGGAACTGCCTGCCTGGAAGACTGGTGAGGCTCTTTCCTACCTAAAAGGGCAGGAGGGGAGCCCCCTCTGCTTCCTCCCTTCCACTGTCCCTCCTCTTCCTCTGCTCCCTGGGAAAGGAAACCCTTTCTTTTATCCCTGGAACACCACTGGGCACTCCTTTACCAGTCTCATTCTTATCTAAATTCATGGAGGAAATGGAAAACAGAAGAGGCCTCTCACTTGGACACACATCTGCCAGGCTGCCACTTAGCCTCCTGAGGCCTCATGTCCAGCCCTGCCTCCCTTTGTCCCGGTGCCTGCATTTCTGCTGGATGCTGACCTCGTGTTAGACTGCTGCGTTTCTCTGACAATCAGACTTCTGGGGTCTCCCTGACCCTGACTCACCAGCCCCACCTTCCCCGTGCCCACTGGTCTTCATGCTGTCTGCCCATACATAGCACCTGATCTCAGTCCTTCCCTGTCAGAGGTGCTGCAGGTCACCCAAGGCCTTGGGGGAGCACCACTGCCCCGAGGGCACCATGGCTGGGCTTACCTCTTCACCGTGCGCAGGAGGGTGGAGCGCGCCTCATTGTGGAAGGTGATGATGACACTGGTGGCCGGCAGATCCAAGGAGTAGGACACAGACGGGCAACTGAGAAGGGAGAGGGAGGTCAGAGGCTCGAGGCCTCTCTATCCAGTCGGCTGCCCCTAGAATACTCTGTGAAGCAACACAGCAAGCCACAGCCAGGCCACAGGCCCCTACCCCTCCACCCCCATGCTCCAGCCACACTAGTCCAACACCCAGATGCCATCCCGGCAGAGTCGTCAGAGGGAAGGCGTAGGTTATGGGAACTTCCAAGGCCTGGGAGCGCCTTACCCAAGACCTAGAGCATCCAGAACCCCACATCCATGGACAAGTCCAGGTTCAGGAGGGTTTCCCACTGTGCACGGGTGCTGCATCAGGCTCCAAGACATAGCCCTGAACCAACAGACGCCCTGCCCAATGGAGTTGGCCATGGGGGACAAAAATGGGGGCAGGGGGAGGGCAAGAGGGAAACACCTTTCTTCGTATCCCAATATGCAGAAGCCTTTTCCTTCTCTTCTCCCCTTCTCCCAGCTCAGGATGTTCAGAGGATTTGGAGAAGAATTACCCTGCAACACATGCCCTCCCTGGCACTGCCCAACATGAACAGCCCTGCTGCAGAACACAGGTGGCAGAGCAACCTTGCACGTCCTCGCAAAGTCCTGGGTCCTTGGGAGGAAACAAGCCCCTGAGAAAATACTAACGGCATTTCCCACCATCCAGCTCCCTCCCTAGCCATCCACAGACACATTTTTTGGCCCACGGGCTCCCCCTCCTCTAGAAAGGGAGTTAAAACAATCCCTTCCTGTCAGGCTTCCTCCACGCTGTTTCTGGGAACTCAGATGCAGGCTCCCAGGCGGCTGGAAGGCGGCCTTGCTGCTAGTCTTCATAGCCATCTTCTTTATTATGATTGTTCTCGGACTACTTCAGCAGGGACTATTTTTTCATTATGGCATTCATTCCACCAACACAGCCTACAGCTCGAATTCTCAGACTCATTTCCTGCCCTGCAGAGCAGACCAGGTCAGACAGGCAGGAGTCCCACCAGCCTGGGACCCCCATGGGAGAAATCCTGACAGGCTTTACAATAATTCTCCTTGAGATGGCAGTAGGGAGCAGTTGGGAGGAAAATTCTCCTCTGACCCCCTGAGAAGTCATGTTTTCCATGGACCTGTAGATTTGGGGGCAGGAGTGAGTTTGGCTGCTTGAGGCAGGCAGGGTGTGTTAGGAGGAGCACATGCCTCCTGGGTGGCAGCCCTCAGTGCCTACTTTCAGAGCCCCAGGTCTCTGTCTTTGTGCCCCAGTCTTGCTGGGCCAGGAACTAGCCTGACAACTTGGAAACCAGCATAAGCTGCAGCCTAGAGGGCCACAGAGAAGAGTAGGCTCCCACCAGCACACGGGCCCCGCCACAGGAGGCCTGCCCACCAAAGCCAACATGACCTGTGTCCCCTACACACACACGCATGCATGCATATGTGCAAAGCACACTATGCATTACGTCTGTGCACACGTAAGTACATGCACACACGTGCACTGCACTTACACAGGCATACATGTATGCACGTGCACACACACACCCCCCATCTACCTCAACCTTCTGAGAAGGTCTGGCAGCACCCCACCAACCCACCACTGCCTAGGACATAAAGTCTCGTTTTATTTTTTATTTTTATTTTTTTGTAAAGACAGAGTCTCACTTTATCACCCTGGGTAGAGTGCCGTGGCATCACACAGCTCACAGCAACCTCCAACTCCTGGGCTTAGGCGATTCTCTTGCCTCAGCTTCCCTAGTAGCTGGGACTACAGGTGCCGGCCACAGCGCCCGGCTATTTTTGTTTTTTTAGCAATTCGATGAGGCCGGGTTTGAACCCGCCACCTTCTGTATACAGAGCCGGCGCCCTACTCGCTGAGCCACAGGAGCTGCCCCAGTCTCATTTTTTTTTTTTTTTTTTTTTTTTAGAGACAGAGTCTTCACTTTATCACCCTCAGTAGAGTGCTGTAGAGTCACAGCTCACAGCAACCTCTAGCTCTTGGGCTTAAGTGATTCTCTTGCATAAGCCTCCCAAGTAGCTAGGACTACAGGCGCCCGCCACAACACCTGGCTATTTTTTGATGCAGTTTGGCCGGGGTCGGGTTTGAACTTGCCACCCTCGGTATATGGGGCCAGTGCCCTACTTGCTGAGCCACAGGCACCGCCCTAGAGTCTCATTTTAAAATGTACAATGACCCAAGGGCAATTTCCCTCTAAGTTTCTCAGTGAACCTGAGAAGGTTCCGAGATTCTCCAGGCCCAAGCCCTCAACCCACAGCTTGGGTCAGCAGGTCCTCTGGGCCCTGGGAACTAGGCAAGTCATGGCTAGGGCTGCCGGGGAAGGGTCTCCAGGAGGAGCTTCATGGACATAACCTCATCAGCAGGGCAGGAGACATGCCGGGACAGGGCCCCAGGACTGACTAAGAAAGAGCTCTGCAGACAGGAAATGGCCACTGACCCATCAGGGGGCCTTGCTGCGCAGCAGGATTGCTGACTCACCTGGCAGCACGACAGGGCTAAGGAGGCCCACGGTGCTGGGGCTGCAGGACAGTAACAGGTCTGGAGCTCCCCGAGCCCTGCATCCCTCTCACCTTGTGCAGGCCACCAAGCCCCTTGGACTTCAGGCATGCCTCCAAGAGTGACAAGGAAGATGCTAGGACCAGGGTCTCTCTGAATCCTTATCTCATGTACAGCCTTTGTGCCTATAGTTGCTGCTTCAGGAGTCTAAGCAATCTTGGCCAGAGTCATTGCTGCCTGCCTGCCAGCCAGGACTAGGGCAGCCTGGCTCTGAGTGCGTAGCTTCAGGCAGAGGGGAAGATCAATGGCAACAGTGCCCAGGCCACTCAATTAGATGTCTGCACAGAGTACAGAGGAGGGCACCAACCTCGCTGGGGCTGGCAACTGTCCCTGGAGGAAAGGATACTAAATCAGTCTTTTTTTTTTTCTCTGCGACAGTCTCACTTTGTCACCCTGGTAGAGTGCCAATGGCATCATAGCTCATAGCAACCTCAAACTCTTGGGCTCAAGCGATCCTCTTGCTTCAGCCTCCCACATAGCTGGGACTACGGGCATTGCACCACCACATTCAGCTAGTTATTCTATTTTTAGTAGAGACAGAGAGTGGGGAATCTCACTCTTGCTCAAGCTGGTCTTAAACTCCTGAGCTCAAGCGATCCACCTGCCTCAGCCTCCCAGAGTGGAAGGATTACAGGCGTGAGCCACCTCGTCTGGCCTGAGCCAAGTCTTGAAGGATATGAGGGGCTGGTGTGTTCTGGAAGATGTAAAAGCATGTGTGGAACAAGAAAGGGAGGAAACTGGGGTTAGGATTGCGGGGTACTAAATGCTAGAGGAAGCGGTGGATGAGGCCAGCCCATGTGGAGGTGAGGGTTGTGCTTTGGTAGGAGCCCAGACTGTTCCCATAGGTGGGAAGAGGAAAGACTAGGGTGGTGATTCTTACACTCTAGACAGGATACACAAGGATCTGGACCAGATGATGACTTGCCCAAGCCCGGTCACTCAGACTGAGATGGGATTAGAGGGAGTGTCCTTGGTCCTGATCTAGGGACAGGTGGTCTAGGGCTTTCCCACCTTATCACACTGAGAGAAATAAAAGCAAGGGGCGGTGCCTGTGGCTCATCGAGTAGGGCACCAGTCCCATATACTGAAGGTGGAGGGTTCAAACGCAGTCTCAGCCAAACTGCAAAACAGAAAAATAGCCGGGTGTTGTGGCGGGCGCCTGTAGTCCCAGCTACTCAGGAGGCTGAGGCAAGAGAATCGCCTAAGCCCAGGAGCTGGAGGTTGCTGTGGGCTGTGTGACGCCACAGCACTCTACCAAGGGTGATAAAGTAAGACTCTGTCTCTACAAAAAAAAAAAAAGAAAAAGAAAAAAGAAATAAAAACAAGGCTCGGGGCATTTCTGGGATTTGTTGAGCAGGTGGAGCAGCGGTGGGGCAGGAGGCAGGGCAGGAGAGGTGCCAGTGGTGTGGTGCATGGCACTCTACTGTGGGCACTGGGTGGGCTGGTGGCCCTTTACCTCAGGCAGCCCATAGGGCACCAAGAGCACAGGCTCATCCACTCTCTCGGACCTCCCCGTGGTCTTGCTGGGACATCCGAGGAGGTGCTGAGGGGCCTCTCTGGGGCCAGTTCAGGGGGTTTCCTGGCCTTTGCAGGCCCTTGGTAGGTCAATGAAATAAAGAGGAATCAAAAAAGCAAAGGAGGTGAGGGTATTTGAATGTCTAAATCACCAGGCTGTGTCTGAGGGAACTGTCTTCATTTCTTAAATGTACATGGGTGAAAGAAAGCCAGCTAAACAGTGTTGGCTTTTTCTCAACCATCTTTCTCTGTGGGCACAGAGAGGCCATACCTGTAATGGCGGGTATCACGGATGGGCCGATCAGGGCTCAACTTGTCACTCTCCAGCTGGTTGAAGGCGTGCTGCCTGTAGGGGTCCTCTCCGGCCTTCAGCTGCTTGGCTGACAGGTACGCCTTCTCATCAAAACCTTTCGAAGGTGTTCCTGTCACCTGAGACAAAGGTCAGCATCAGAGCGACCACAGGCAAGGAGGGGCCCACATGGTAAGTGCTTAGGACCACAAAGCGGCTTAGTACACACCAGGCGGGAGCCAAACACATCACCTCATTTGTGCCTTATCCCTACTCTCCTCTAATAAGGAGGAGCTCTACTGCCCCCTTTGTACAGATGAGGAAACTGAGGCTCAAGAAGATTTAAAAAAAAAAGTGTCCAGGGTCAGAGCCAGTAAGTCTCAGGTCTCTATTCACACTGGTCCTTCTGACTCTGAGGCCAACACTCTTAACCGATGCTCTTTGCTGGACATGGTGGGGGGGGAGTGAGTCCTGGAGTGTAGCGAACCCCTTAGACAAGGTATGCTGAGGGGTCTACAAACCAGCATCTGCAGATTTCTTTTTTTGTGTGTGACAGTCTCACTCTGTTGCCCTGGGCAGAGTGCCATGACATCACAGCTCACAGCAACTTCAGGCTCTTGGGCCTGAGCAATCCTCTTGCCTCAGCCTCCTGAGTAGCTGGGACTGCAGGTATGCATCACCATACCCAAATAGTTTTTCTATTTTTAGTGGAGATGGGGCTCTCATTCTTGCTCAGGCTGATCTCGAACTTCTGAGCTCAAGCAGTCCACCCACCTCGGCCTCCCACAGTATAAGATCACAGGTGTGGGCCTCCACGCCTCGCCCATCACCTGCAAATTAATAATCTCCTTGGGCCTAGACCTAGGTTAGACAGGTTAGACACAGGATGTGCTCAATCGGTAACACACCAGTGCTTGGACCACTGCTGCAGGTAGAACTGCCTGTAAGGATAGCAAGCCCTCGCAGGCTGCTGCCAGAGCTCCTGCAGCCCAAATGCACAGACGGTGATGCACCTTCTGCACATGCTCCAGAGATGGCCCCACGTCAGGTCCACAGGCACTAAGTGCTAGGGAGAGATGGATGACAGAAGCCATGGCCCAGCCTCCTTGGCCACACTCTGCACTGTTTCCAGAGTCCCCAGAGACAGACACTGGGGAAGGACACATGTGAGATGAATGGATGGACGGATGCATCCTGACATCTCATTACTTGCATCAAACTGCTGGCTGGATGCTCCTCAAAGCGCCACAAGATAACATCAGCTGTGAGTACATCCCACCTCCAACCCTCTGCCCAGCCAGCAGTTCTGGGCTGGGGCTGGGGCCCTCCAGATGCAGCAAGAAGGCAGGTGAGAACTGCCCACTCACAGAACCCTTGCATGAGACTCCCCCACAGGCCTAATCCTAGCAGATGGCCCTGTGAGAGAGCAGACCACTGTGTGGGGCGATACGGGGCACATCCCCCAGCAGCTCGGGGCCTCCGTGTGCCCTGAGCGCCTAGCCCCAACCTCACTGCACAGGAAGACCTACGGTCAAGGGAGCTCTGGCGTCCTAAGCTGCTGCCACTCTGAAGTGCTGTCACCTTCTCTGGTTGCTTCCTGTCCTAGGAGCCAGTTGGAAGCTCCAAGGCAGAGCAGTGAGATCTCCTCATGTTTGCAGAGCCTGCCCTGCGCTAGACATGGGCACTCAGGTTGGCAGCAGCCTGCAGGGGAATACACCAAGGTGGTACCATGCAAGGAACCGAGCAGATGTGGCAGAGCCCCCCATGGACTCAAAGTCCATTTTAGGAAAGACAGAAGGAGGCAGAGAGGGAGAAGGAATGTTCTGGCTTGAGTCCTGGATTGCTAGAAGGATCCAAGCCGTCTAACTCTGAGAGTGAGAGTAAAACTGGTGCTTTGCTTCCCACCCGGGAAGTAATGGGTGCTGCTTATTGCCCTGCCCCCAGCTTCCTCCCAGCTCTGGTTGGGGAAACGGAAAGCAGCCTCCAGCTGCTGGCTAAGGAGCTAAACTTCAAGTACAACTGCAGAAGGATGAATTGTTGATGCTCCCAGAGGGAGAGGACATACTTTATCATCCTCCAAGTGGACTGTGGGAAATAACCATGTTTATTTATTTAGGACTTATGGCCAGTCTGTGGGCTCAGGAAGCCTGAGTCCTCATCCCATACTCACTCACTGCCCAATAAACATTGATCAATGGCTACCCATCTCCCAGCACTGGGGCACCATGCTGAGAGTTCCACGGATCACCTGAGTACTCATTCATATGTTTACAAATGCTTGAAATCATTCATTCACTCTGCTCAGCAGGGCTCTGTGTGCTAGCAAGTAGGCTGTTCCCCACCCTCCACCTGTAGCCTACCCCACCTCACTTACAGCTGTCTTGGGGACCACAGATAATGTGGTAGGACAATGTCTGCTCAGGCCAAGCCTCTCACTTCTTCAGAAGTGTCTCTGAAGGCCTTGAAACTGAGGTTTACATCCTTAAAGATGCCATCAGGATAAGTCTGGTGTTCCCCCCCACAAGCCCATAGCCTCTGAGTGGTCCTACCTTCTCCAGGGGGCAGTAGGGTCTGAGGTTCTCTTCTTCACCTGTGAGGCAACTTGTGAAGAAGGTTGTCATGGAAACAGTAGGCCCACTCCTCCTCAAAGGTCTTAGTCCTCCTTTCAGCAGTCCCTTAGACTTGTGGCTGGAACACTAGCTGGCCCTGAGCCAGCCAAGTGGAGGGGTCACTGAGACAGGGTAGCTGTGGCTCACAGAATTTCCTAACCTCTGAAGGGCTATCACTTCCTCCCTCCTCAGCCCCTCCCTGGCCTCGCTCTAGTCACCACCCAGAGCTGTTCTACCTCTGATATCTAACCCCAGTTCATGCCCAGACTCTAACTTACTCTCTTCCAGCACTTGCCCCCCTTCTTTTGACTATAGCATCATTCTTTGGTCTGGAGACTTCCAGGCCTTTGAATATCCTGTGGGTACCTCTAACTTGGCATCTCAAAACAAATCCCCACTCATCCCAAAGCTGCTGCTCCTCCTGTGTTCCCCGTTGCAGACAGTTTCATCAGTGTCCTCCAAACCACAAATTCAGGGTCATCCTTGATGCTCCACAGCCTGACTGAAGAATCTGCCCTGTGTATGGGCAGGTAGAGTTCTAGGGGCACACCACTGGTATAAACTCCACAAGCATGGATTGAAAACCTACTGTGCGCAGATGCTGGGAATGTGGAAATAAACACATGGTAGCCCAGCCTCTAGAAGAGGAGTTTAGGAACGGCCACGGCCACGGAGGATCATAAAGAAAAAGCTAGGGTGGCGCTTGTGGCTCAAAAGAGTAGGGCGCCAGCCCCACATGCTGTAGGTGGCGGGTTCAAACCCAGCCCCAGCCAAAAACTGCCAAAAAAAAAAAAAAAAAGAAGAAGAAGAACAAGAAGCAGCAGCTTCCACCTCCCACTTAGAGCATGGGCAGCGGGAGAAAAACGTGTAACTTTGACCACCGTTGGAGCAGGAGCCCACACGTGTCACATTCGCCACGGACCTGTGAGTAGTGAACGCCGCTTCCCTTCTCCCCTCTCCTAAAGGGGAGTCGTACTGCCGCCTAACCTCTGCTTTCCCATCCACACTGCGCTCTAAGAGTGTCAGCAAGGGATTAAATGGATCGTTTGGCACTTGGCGGTGGGACCATGAGGCACCGTATCTGGACCAGTCAGAGAGAACTGGGGACCTGGGCTTGGAGACACTGGGTGGGAATGGCGTTGCTGGAGGAGGGTGAGGGTGCTTTGGGCTGTGGATGAAATTTTACATCAGACTAGGGCAAAGGCCACATGGCATTGATATCTGTGCTTTGCTTCTCTTTCATTCTGCTAGGTGGTGAGCTCCTTATCTTAGAACTCCCTGCAGCCAGCACATAGTAGGTACTCAACAGGTGTTTGCTGAACAAAGGAATAGATGGATGAATGAATACCTAATTATTGTCCCTGCACTCAAATGACCTATAACCAATTGAAGAGAAAACAGTGAACACCTGGGACCCTCGGGCACATCATGTGAGCCAACCTGTGGTGCCCCTTCTCCCACAGAGCACAAGCCCTGGCACTCACGGTGGCTGGAGACTCTCTCTGAGCAGGTAGCCTGTCACTTTAGGAAACCCAGCTTCTGCTACTGCCCTTTACTCACTCTGCTGTCACTCATTATCCCTCGTTCCACTAGCACATTGTTCCTTCAGCCCCCTGACACCCTTCCTCATAGCCCGCTTGTTCCTCTGTCTTCTTCTCCATGTCTGAATGGCTCACTCCTTCACCTCCTATAGGGCCCTGCTCAAAGCTCACCTCTCCTGTGAGCTTCCCCAACCACCATGTGTAGAATTATGACCCAATCCAACTCTCAAGGTATTGACCCTGGCAATCTGGATCCTCCTGCCCTGCTGTATTCCCTACAGCACTTACAGCATCTAATTATCCACATGCACCTTACTTGTTCATCTTTGGGGGCCACTTTTACCCACAAGAATATAAGCTTCACCAGGGTAGGGATTGTCCACTTTGTCTGATACTGGATCTCAAAGCCCAGAGCAGTAGACACTCCCTTACCCCCCTGGCCAAACACACTATCTGAGACTAAGGTAGACAGAGCAGGTGACAGGGTAGTTTTGCCTGCCTTAAGGCTCTTCTTTTCCACTCATAGGCTCCTACAAGGCTGTCATTCATTGTCCCCCCGTCCCACCAACACCCTGAGTAATAACCACTGGGTGAGCACAAGACCCTGGTCAAGCTAATCTCATTGTTGCACTCCCTAGACACAATGATTGGTTCAGGAACAGACATTTGATTTGATCTGGGCTAATCAGAATCTTCCCTGATGATGTGCTTATTTCTATACAATAAACACTTTTCTAGACATTAGTACAGTTTGGGAAATGAGATTCTTATTGTCTATTACATGGAGAAATCTTGTATGAAGAGTGAAACCAAGAAGACCCCCCAAAAAGAAAGAAAGAGCTCCTAACAATATTTTATGGGTTCCTTGAGTCAGTCATAGATATCTATTTGCCTACTTTTTTTTTGTTTGTTTAATTTGAAATGGGTGTCCCTTTCTAGTAATCAAAAGCCAGAGATATCAGTCCTTTCAATGAATAGAAAAACAGAAATCATTCCCCTTAAGTAAAAAACAACAAATGAAAACCAACAAATGATTCACTGATGACAATGCTGGTCTAGGTGGCAGTGCTCCATTCCAAGACGTCAGGCTGGTCTCTGGCATTTGTCCCAGTGCCTAGAGTCCAGAGCTAAATGGGGCATTCCCAGTCATCCCCAGCAGGCAGGGCAGTGCTCAGGCTTTGAGGTGGGGGGTTCCATCTGGACCACGGCTTCAAAAGCCCTTGCGTTGCCATGGTGAGGAATGAAGGCTGGGGAGACGGTGAGTGCTGGCCTGATGAGCCTCCCACATCCTTCCAGCCTCCTGCAGAGTTCTTGGCTGATGTTTATGCAGTCACCCTCCCTCCCCAGTCTTTGTTCTTTTAGGCAGTGCCAAGTCCAGTACTTCCATGTCCAACAAGGTCAATCACATCTGAAATTGTTTAAGTTGGAATAAAGAATTTGCTCTATAAAATGGGAAGAATTACTTTTCTCATCCTAGAGCATTTTCTTCTTCTTCTTTTTTTTTTTTTTTTTTTTTTTTTTTGAGGCAGAGTCTTACTATGTTGCCCTTGGTAGAGTGCTATGGCGTCACAGCTCACAGCAACCTCAAACTCTTCAGCTTAAGCGATTTTCCTGCCTCAGCCTCCCAAGTAGCTGGGACTACAGGTGCCCGTACAACGCCAGGCTATTTTTTTTGTAGCTGTCATTGTTGTTTAGCTGGCCTGAGCTGGGTTCGAACCCGCCAGCCTCGGTGTATGCAGCTGGCACAGTAACCACTGTGCTACAGGCACCGGGCCCATCCTGGAGAGATTTATTTCCAGTCTATCACGTCCATTAGACCTTGAAACTTGCCTGACTTGCTGCAGTCTTTTCCTAGCTAGATTTGCCTATTGCTTCTCGGACTGCTAAATTTAGGAAACAAACAGCAAAGAAGGTGATCTAAAATAAGAATGGAAAATATTTTCCATGTCATTTTCGTCAAAAACAATTCAACCCAAAAACCCAAGCCTTATAAGCTTTCTTTTAAAATATACACATACTCCTAAATTTTAGATTTAAACAACTCCAACTCCTTTTAAATAATTGTTGCCCAATTTGCTTTCACTGCCAGTAAAACAGGTACCTGCTGCATTTGCCTTTCACTAGATTTCAATGAAACTGCAAATAAAAAGGCTCTGGCCCTATTTCATGGATGGCTCCTCACTTTTTTTTCTGAGTCTGCTATAACCAAAACACCTGGCAAGCAAAAAGTGAGTCCCAACAACTCCCTTCTCCCCTGAAAATAAACTCTCATCTGACGCTCTACCTTAAGTTGAAAGACCACTATTCATTAGACGAGTGAGGAGCTGAGTGCATGACTCAACATCTCTGAGCACAAAGCCTCGAGTTTCAGCTCTCCTGAATGAAAAGGAAGGTTCCCCAGGATCTCCTGGGCACCTGTGTCAGGAGGTAGCCAACCCCACTTGGCTGCCACTTCTCATCCAACCAGACAAGATACTGAGGTGGCACAGGGCTGGGAAGCTCAGGTTGGGAGAGTCCCTCAGGGGTTTGCTCCACACATGTCCCCGTCTTGATTGTCACACTGCCTCAAAAGCAGTAATTACCATGGGACCGGCCAGCCCTTGGGTAGAATACTACTTCTTACTGCTGCTCGGCCTTGGAAAGTCATTTCCTGAGCACATTTCTTCATCTGAAAAATGGGAATTATGGTGAGAATTAAAGGATAGAATGCATATAATGTGCTTAATACAGTGTCTGGCACAGCAACTGTAATTATTAATTTTTTTTCTTTTTGGTAGAGACAGAGTCTCACTTTATCCCCCTGGGTAGAGTGCCCTGGCGTCACACAGCTCATAGCAACCTCCAACTCCTGGGCTTAGGCAATTCTCTTGCCTCAGCCTCCTGAGTAGCTGGGACTACAGGCGCCCGCCACAGCGCCTGGCTATTTTTTTGTTTTGCAGTTCGGCCGGAGCCGGGTTTGAACCCGCCACTTTCGGTACATGGGGCCGACGCCCTACTCGCTGAGCCACAGGCGCCGCCTCGTAATTATTAATTATTATTATTACCTCGCCTGTCTTTTCCCCAGTAATTCTCAGCATTGGCTGCACATTAGAATCAGAGTTTATTTTTTATTTTTTAGTAGAGACAGAGTCTCACTTTATTGCCCTCGGTAGAGTGCCGTGGCATCACACAGCTCACAGCAACCTCCAACTCCTGGGCTTAGGAGATTCTCTTGCTTCAGCCTCCTGAGTGCTGGGACTACAGGCGCCCGCCACAATGCCCAGCTATTTTTCTGTTTTGCAGTTCAGCCGAGGCTGGGTTTGAACCCGCCACCTTCGGTATATGGGGCTAGTGCCCTACTTGATGAGCCACAGGTGCTGCCCTTATTTTTTTATTTTATTTATTTATTTATTTTTATTTTTATTTTTTTTTTGAGTCTTACCTGGTCACCTTTGGTAGAGTACTGTAGCATCTTAGCTCACAGCAACCTCAAACTCTTAGGTTCCAGTGATCCTCTTACCTCAGCCTCCCAAGTAGGTAGGACGACAGGCACCCTCCAGAACACCTGGTTTTTTGTTTTTTTTAAAGACTAGGGGTCTTGGCTCAGCGCCTGTGGCTCAATGGGCTAAGGCGCCAGCCACGTACACCTGAGCTCGTGGGTTCGAATCCAGCCTGGACCTGCCAAACAACAATGGTGGCTGCAACCAAAAAATGGCCGGGTGTTGTGGCGGGCACCTGTAGTCCCAGCTACTTGGGAGGCAGAGGCAGGAGACTCGCTTGAGCCCAGGAATTGGAGGTTGCTGTGAGCTGTGATG
>CAUYON010105886.1:0-22375 GCA_963573935.1 Arctocebus calabarensis | reverse complement strand
GAAAAACTAGCTGTGGCGGGCACCTGTAGTCCCAGCTACATAGGACACTGAGGCAAGAGGATCCCTTGAGCCAGACTTTGAGGTTGCTGTGAGCTGTGATATGACAGCACTCTACCTAGGGCAACAGAGTGAGACTCTGTCTTTTTTTTTTTTTTTTTTTTTGCAGTGTTTTTTGGCTGCGGCTGGGTTTGAACCTGCCTCTTCCAGCATATGGGGCCAGCACCCTACTCCTTTGAGCCACAGGCGCTGCCCGTGAGACTCTGTCTTTAAAAAATAAAATAAATAAAAAAAGTAAAAACAAAACAGCAGAATATGTGTAATAGCTGTATGGTGCCCTTAGTTAAAAAAATTGTGATAACATATGCGTAGCATAAAATATAGCATCTTAGCCATTGTTTTAAGTATAGAGTTTGATAGTTTTAAGTACACTTGCATTATTGTGCAACTAATCTCCAGAACTCTATTCATCTTACAAAACTGAAACTCTGTACTCAAACAACTCCCCATTCTCTCCTCCCCTCTCCCCTGGCAATACCATTCTACTTTCTATCTCTATGAATTTGGCTGCTCAGAGTACCTCATAAAAGAGGAACTATATACTGTACTTCCCTGGGATTTTAATATACACAATAGAGATCACTTCTTATTTCATAGTTGTAGTGCTCAAATTTGAGTTATAAAAGTCTCCATTTGGCTTACGCCTTATTCCTAAGAAATTCTGTCTATGAGAAGGCTTTCTATTTTTTTTTTTTTTTTTTTGAGACAGAGCCTCAAGCTGTTGCCCTGGGTAAAGTGCTGTGGCATCACAGCTCACAGCAACCTCCAACTCCTGGGCTCAAGGGATTCTCCTGCCTCTGCCTCCCAAGTAGCTGGGACTACTGGCGCCTGCCACAACGCCCGGCTATTTTTTGTTTGTTTGTTTGTTTTGTTTTGTTTACAGCCGTTATTGTTAACCGTTATTGTTATTTGGTGGCGGGCTGGATTCAAACCCACCAGCTCAGGTGTATGTGGTTGGCACCTTAGCCGCTTGAGCCACAGGCGTCGAGCTGAGAAGGCTTTCTTTTTCTGTCCCTTAAGTGTTGCTGATTCTGGGGCCTCTATGGTGTGTCCTTTCTTCTCACTTTACACAATTCATCCACTTCCATGGTATATATATATATGCTAAAGACTCCCCAATTCATCTTCTCTTGACTAGGCCTCTCTCCTACACTCTATACCCATATATTCAACTGCCTACTTGACATCTACACTTGGGTGTCTCCTAGGTACTTCAGACTCCACATGTCCAAAACTGAACCTAACACCACCATAATCTACTCCTGCTTCGGTGTTTGGTAAGTGAGGGGATGATACCACCATCCATTCAATTGCTCAAGCAAAAAACTTAGGACCATTCTTGACTTCTGTCTCTCCAACACTCCTAGCATCCACTCAAACATCAAGACCTACTGAATCTGCCATCTAAATGTCATGCTTATCTGTAGCATCAAAGAATGATGACATAGGGCAATGCCTGTGGCTCATCGAGTAGGGCGCCAGCCCCATATACCGAAGGTGGTGGTTTCAAACCCAGCCTCAGGCCGAAGTGCAAAACGGAAAAATAGCCGGGTGTTGTGACAGGCGCCTGTAGTCCCAGCTTCTCGGGAGGCTGAGGCAAGAGAACCTCCTAAGCCCAGGTGTTGGAGTTTGCTGTGAGTTGTGTGACGCCATGGCACTCTACCAAGGGTGTCATTCAGTGAGACTCTGTCTCAAAAAAAAAAAAAAAAAAAAGTAGTCTTCCAGGTGAGACTCGAACTCACATCCTGGGTATCACTCTGCAGCTGGACATAGTTACCATGAGCTAGCCGATTACGCCACTGGAGCACTGGCTCCGCCCTTCCTCAGAAGACTCTTTCAGTTGATCATAGCCACGTGACGTCTCGGGACGGTTCTGCGTGCTGTTGCATATGCAAATTAAAAAAAAAAAAACTATCCGGGCATTGTGGCGGGCGCCTGGAGTCCCAGCTACTGGGGAGGCTGAGGCAAGAGAATCGCCTAAGCCCAGGAACTGGAGGTTGCTGTGAGCTGTGTGACGCCACGGCACTCTACCGAGGGCGATAAAGTGAGACTCTGTTTCCACAAAAAAAAAAAAAAAAAAGAATGACAACACAAAGGAAAGCATAATGTACTCTGCAGAGGAAGTAGGCAGAAAGGCTCACAGAGAAGATGCTTCTCTCAAGCATTGAAGAATGAGCAGGAACATGTCTGGAAAACAGGTGGCCAGATCATTCTGGGCAGGCAAAACAATCTTCCTTAAGGTACATAAGAGCAAACAGAATTTGTAAGGGGGACATCAGAAAATTTAGTGTTAGTGGAGGATAGAGTGAAAGTTAGGATATGCGAAAGGAAAAGTGAGGGTGGACAGATCACAGAAGACTTTGCACACTGTGTGTTAGAGTCACATTTTTGCAAAGGAGCAATAGTGAAAAGCTATACAGAGCCCTAGTCAGAAATGTGACTCTAAATTTCTGGAAGCAGGGTGTCGTGTGAGTAGGAAGGGTGCTCCATGATACTAACATTCAATAAATGACACTGTCTTACGTGCCTTCACTCCCCAGATCCTGAAGGAGTTTTCTATGATCTGTCTTACCTTTCGCTTTTGAGCTTGTTCCTGATTTCCTTGGCTCCCTAAATGGGTGTCTTATCTTCTGTTTAGAACATTCTACTATATCCTTAAACCTGATGCTTGGTATTATCCCTCAGGCACAGGACTAGACTTCACTGGTAGAATTAGCATTCCCACTTGTTGAAATCCACTCCCTCAACAGACTCAAAACATATAGGAATCTAGGGCTAGTCTGGCTGGGGTGTCTACGAAGAGGTTGACATGAAAGCCAAGTCCAAAGGATCAAATTATCAAAGTTGTTAGGATTGGAGAGGGTTTAGAGAGCAAGGCTTTCAAAATCATTCTGAGATGGATCCAAGCAAGACTAAGGAGAAACATGATCAGGGATGGAGGATCGGTGGTTAGTGATTGCTGCCAACAGTTTTTAATGCTTGGGCCTTGATCTTATAGACTGGCTGGTGATTGGAATGAATGGGTTGGGTTAGTTTAAAAAGCAAAAAGCAAGAGAGTCAAACTTTCTCACCTTTCCCACAACCAAACCCCCTTGTCAGTAAGAGTGACAGCTTAATTGTGTGTACCTGGTAGAAGGTGAATATTCGCAATAATCCCCTGGCCCCTCTTTGTCTCTTGTCTTCCTTCTGCACAGCGTTTTAAGTCAGCCTACCTCATCCATGCACTGTCTTTTCAATTGCCCATAAAGACAAACCACAAGCCCCTAGTAGTTATAGATAGACATCATTCTTTGATCCTGCTTACTAGTCTTGAATTTTGTTTTCTACCCAGTTCTGAACTTTTTGCTGGTAACCACTATCTTGATTTCTGTTAATCATTGGGCCTGGTCTCTATGGCATTAAAGCTTCAACTCTTCCCAGTGGATGTTGGCTTAAGTTCCCCTCCTTCCTATTTTAGGTTAGCTACATTAGGAAGATTCTGCTTTAACTTTGGGTTTACCGGCAGAACCCAATGCTGGCCAAATGAATGAAGAACATCTTAGCCGGACCAGGCACATATTATCTCTCCCATTTCATCTTTCACAAAAGGGGGATTTAGGTAAAACTCTTCCTTGTAGACCTAGTTTCTGAGCTTGTGAGGTCAATAAGAGTCTACTATCTTGAAATATCAGTACTACTTAGAAGCATGTATGTGTGTGTGCATGTGGTGGGGAAAGGTAAAAGAGTGAAGCATGGAAGAAGAGAAACTTGACAGGCAAGGCATATAGGGGAAAGGTAGAAGAAGTGGTAGATGTAGACAAACCGTGATAAAGACTGAATGCCACAGTGTTGATTAATTTAATGATCTTGTTCATACAGACCACAATTTGTTTTTCTATTCACATGTTGGTTGGTGGACATTGGAATTATTTCCAGTTTTTGACTATTATAAATAAGGCTGCTATGAATATTCACATACAAGTTTTGTGTCAACATATCATTTTTACTCCTATTGAATGAATTCTTGGCAGTGGAATTTTGGGGGTCAATTGGTAAATTTATAAGAAACTGAAAAACTGGCTGAGAGCAGTGGCTCACACCTGTAATCCCAGCACTCGGAAAGCCGAGGTGGGTGGATCGCCTGAGCTCACAGGTCCACCTGAGCAAGAGCGAGACTCCGTTTCTAAAAATAGCCAGGTGTTGTGGGGGGCACCTGTAGTCCCAGCTATGTGAGAGGCTGAGGCAAGAGGATTGTTTCAACCCAAGAGTTTGAGGTTGCCATGAGCTAAGATGCCACGGCACTCTACTGAAGGTGACCAAGTGAGATTCAATCTCAAAAAAATTTAAAAAAAGAAAAGAGAAAAACTGAAAAACTGCTTTATAGAATGGCCATACCATTTATGTCCCTACCAGGAATGTATGGGAATTCCAGTTGCTTCACATCCTTAACAACACTTAATTTTCACTATTCTAGTGAGTGTGAAGTGACATCTCTGTGGATTTAATTTGTATGTCCTTTATGACAATTTATATTGCACATCTTTTCATATGCTTCATGGCCAATTGTATGTTTTCTTTGATAAACTTTTTTCTTATTTTAATTGGATAATTTATCCTTTAATTGTTAATGTTCTTTATATTAATATAGTCTGAATAGCATGAATTTGTCAGATTTACATATATATAGCAAATATTTCCTCTAGGATGTGGTTTGTGTTTGAATTTTCTTACTTGGATCTTATGAAGAGCAGAAGATTTTAATTCTGATAAACCCCAATTTGTCAGTGTGCTATATTGTGGATAATGATATGATTTTGTTAATTTTTAAAACTGTATTTCTTTTTTCAATTGTAATGTTTTTTCTCTGTACCTCATGGTTGCCTTTTTCTCTCTCCTTTTCATTTAATTTGCTCTTCTTTTCTAGTTTACTAAGTTAGAAGCTGAGTTCATTGATTTGAGATTTTTTTCCCCCAAAATTTAATGCTCTAGATTTTTCTCGAAGTAGTAGTCTAGTGGTACCCCCCAGATTTGGATATATTGTATTTTGATTTTCTTCTCCTTTTTCATTTGTTTTAATTAACGAGTAAAAAATGTGTATTTTTGTGTTATACAGCATGTTTTGACATGTATACATTGTAGAATGGCTATAATCAAGCTATTTGACACATGCATTACCACACATATGTATCATATTTTTGTGGCAAGAATGTTTAAAATCTACTCTTTTAAGTATTTTCCAACATACAAAAATGGTTTATAACTATAGTCACCATGGTACACAATAGATCTCTTAAACCTATTCATCCTGTCTAAATGAAGTTTCATGTCCTTGAACTAACATCTCCCTAGTCCCCCACCTCCCATCCTCTGGCAACCACCACTTTACTCCCTATTTCTGTGAGTTAACTATTTTATTCTCGACATATAAGTGAGATAATGTGGTATTTTTCTTTGTGTTTTTTTTTTCATTAAGTAAAAATACTTTCTCATTCCCTCTTTTGATTTACTTTTTACCCATGGGTTATTTAGAAGTGTTTTATTTACTTTCTTATTTGAAGATTTTCCAGAGACCTTTCTGTTATTAATTTCTAATTAAATTGTATTGTGATCAGAGAACATATTATATATGAACTTGAATCCTTTAAAACTTACTGAGACTTATCCTATGGCCCAGAGAGCTTTTCTTTTTACTAGTGTTAGCATCATATATATTAATCCATCCTTTTATTTTTAGCATATTTGTGCCTTTTTATGTAAAGTGTGTTCCTGTAGGCAGCATATAGTTGAGTTTTGCTTTTTTAATTCATTCTGACAATCTCTGCCTTTTAATTAAAGGCTTGAGACCGTTTATACTAATTATGAGTAATATAATATGATTAGTTTGAAGTCTATCATCTTGTGATTTACTTTGCATTTGTCTCATCTGTTCTTTGTTCTTTTCTCTCTTTTTCTCCTTATTTTTAATTAACTGTGTTTTTGATGATACCACTTTATCTTCTTTGTGGTTCATTGGCTATAATCTTTTGCTTTGATAATTTAGTATTTGTTGTAGCGTTTATAACATACATTGTTAGGTCCTCACAGTTTACTTTCAAGTGATTCTATACTATTTCACATACAGCATAAAAACTTTACAATAGCATACTACCATTCCCCCTTTAGTGCCTTTATGCTGTTATTACCATATATCTTATACATATCTTGTAAAAACCCACATTATTACCATAATATAATATTATGTTTGTGTAAATACCCCATTAACTTTTATTTTTCTTTTCTTTTTTCTTTTTTTTTTTTGTTTTTAGACTCACTTTATCACCCTCAGTAGAGTGCTGTGGCATCACAGCTCACAGCAACCTCCAACTCCTGGGCTTAGACGATTCTCTTGCCTCAGCCTCCTGAGTAGCTGGGATCACAGGCAACTGCCACAGCACCCGGCTATTTTTTGGTTGCAGTTTGGCCAGGGCCGGGTTTGAACCCACCACCCTAGGCATATGGGGCTGGCACCCTACCCACTGAGCCACAGGTGCCACCCAACCCCATTATCTTTTAAAATAATTTAGATAATTTGAAAACATTTATATATTTACCTATCTGGTAAGCATTTTTGGTACTCTTCATTCCTTTGTATGAAACAATATTTTTATCTAGTATTGCCTATTTTTTGTATTTTTGCTAGGTATAGAATTCCAGACAGTTCTAGATTAACAGTATTTTTTGTCTTTCAATGTTTTAAAGATATTGTTCTACTCTTCTCTCTTATATTGTCTCCAATGGGAAACCTGCCTTCATCCTTACCCTTGTTCCACAGTACATTATGCATCTTTGACTTCTGGTTCCTTTTAAGATTTTCTTTGTATCTCAGGTATTAGATAACTTAATTATGATGTATCTTGGTATAGTATCTCTCCTGTTTCTTGTGTATGTGGTACAATGAGCTTCTTAGTTTGAAGGTTTATAGTTTTCAACCAATTTGAAAAGGTTTTGGCTATTATTTCTTTGAATATTTTTCCTGCCTATCCTCTTGCCTTCCTCTCCTTCGGGGACTCCAATTAATCATAAATTAAAATGCATGAAGTTTTCTTTTCTTTCTTTTTTTTTTTTTTTTTTTTGCTTGTACAAAAGGTCTTTATTGGTGGAGGATGCTGCAGGGCAGCACTAAGGAGGAGAGAAAAGAGAGAGAGGAGAAATGGGGAGAGAGGAGAAAGAGGAGAGACAGGAGAGAGAGAGAGGAGAAAGGGGAGAGAGAACTGCATGATGTTTTCTGAGAGCTTATTGATGTTCCTCTGTTAACTCTTTTCTCTCTCATTTTCACTTGGATAGTTTCCATTGCTATGTTTTCATCTTCAAGTTCACTGATAGTTTCTTCTTCAATATGTAATCTGCCATTTATCCCACCTAATGTATTTATCTCACAAGTTGTAGCTCTTATACCTAGCAATAAGATTTGTGTCTTTTCTATATTTTTCATGTCTCTACTTAACTTTTTGAACACATATAATACAGTTACAATATGTTTTAATGTTCTTCTCTGCTAATTCTAATGTCTGTGTCAGTTCTAGGTTAATTTTAACAAAGCAATTATCATTATTATTAATGGGTGATGCTTTCCTGTCTCTTTTCATACCTGCTAATCTTTAACTGACTGTCAGACATTGAAAATTTTACCTCATGGGGTACTGGGTGATTTTATATTCCTATAAATATTCTTGAAGTTTCTTCTTAGATATAGCTGTTATTCAGAAATAGTTTGATCCTTCCGGTCATTCTTTTGTCATTTGTTAGGTTGGTCTGGAGATATACTCAGTCTTGAACTTGTTATTCTCTACTACTGAGACAAGATCTTCTTGAGCATTCTACCCTATCTCCCATGACTTATGAAAATTTCCCGCTCTGGCTGCAGAAAAAGACATGGTTCATATCTCTGTATGCCTTCTATTCTTTTTAGATATTCTTCCTTCTAGTTATTTTGGATGATTCTCCCCTACCCCAGGCCTTGGATAGTTTCTTCATTGCCATGTGGTGCTCAGAACTTTGTGGCCTTCTTAAGAGGGACTCTCTGCTGCAAATGCCCAAGGATCTTTATTTGTAAAGATCTCTCCTTTCTGGTATGGTTTCCTGAGTACCCTAGTGGCCTTGGTTGTTGAGATTTTCAGCTCCATTTCTTCAATTCAGGGATTCTAGCAGAATCTATCTGATTCCCTTCCCATGCTGTGTCCTGGAGACATTATCAAGGCATTGAGCTAAGTCAATTGTGAGGCTTACATTATTTGTTTCACTATCTCAGAGAGCACTGTCTTTTAGTGCCTAATATTTGGTGTCTTGAAAATGCTTGTTTCTTACATTTTGTTTTCTTTCTTTCTTTCTTTCTTTTTTTGGTTTACTTGTTGTCCAAAGAAGATGTTACTCCATCTTGGATTAGAGTAACCCAAGTGTACAAGTCTGATCTAAATTTAAATTGAAACATCCACATATAACTAGTGGTTACACAGTGAGCAGCGTGACTTAAGTTGGTAGCTCCAAGTTGTTATAAGTTTCCTCTCACAGTAGCAAAATAGTTGCAGAACCACCCACCTCCCATCCTTCCAGACTCAAACCAAAAATGAGAAGCAGGGAAAATTGCCTTTCCCCCTTATTCTCAGCCAAACTCAGATCCAGTGACTCTGATACCACCATATACCCAATCTTAAGCCAGTATTTATGCTTATACAAATTAGACACATTGACTTAGGCTCATGTTCTGTGGCTACACCTGGAATCTATGGTTTGAGGATCATCTAATTCACATGGATGGGATGTTGGGTAGGAGTAGTGCCTCAAGCAATATTCAAGTATCATTCAAAGGAGGGGAAACAGATGTAAAGTGTTCACCACAGTATTTTTCAGGATCCTTTTGATGTATATTCCCTGACTCAAGGTCAGGTAGGTGATAAGACATGGATATAGTTAGATATGAAGGTGTGAGTGTAATGTGTAATACGTCTAGTTTCTAGAGTGAAAGTTTTTGTTAATACCACAATAAAATTTTCTGAAATGTGTTCTTTTTTAGAACTTTCAATATTTCTGTAGGAAGGAACCTAATAAACATTTCTCTCTAGTAACAGGACTGGCCTCCCTAACTTGCCACTCTTAAGGTAGCTATGCTTATACTAGCACTACCACAGTCTCCATGTTATTTCCCATACTCAAGGATCCTCAAATCTCCTAAACCAGGGGCAGCGCCTGTGGCTCAAAGGAGTAGGGAGCCGGCCCCACATGCCGGAGGTGGTGGGTCCAAACCCAGCCCCGGCCAAGAACTGCAAAAAAACAAAAAAATAAACAAACAAACAACTCCTGAACCAGCTTCATATCAGCACCCAATAAATAACTGTGAAATGAAAGAATAAATGGTGCCTGTGTCAGCCTGAGGATAGTGTGATGCCTTTTGATCTTCCTGATCCATATGAATTATATCCTCTTTGACTTCTTAGAAAGAAAAACATCATCTAGAAAATGTCCTATTGAGCTCTTCTAAATTGTCCTCACTTGCAACCCACAGTTCAATCAGTCGTAGACCATCTCTAACAACACTACCCCCTGGCTGAACCTTGAGAAGTAAAAGTTGTTAATCTCCATGGTCAATTTCATGGATACCATATTCTGTCCATCTAGGAAGTTCATGCAATTCTAGGCATATTGTCAGTGGTCAATGAATGGGAGGTCCTTCTCTAGGACCAACTAAAACATCTAGTGATTCCTGATATTCTCCAGATACTACTGGCAGTTACAAGGTTTCAGGATGATCGAATATTCTGGGTATTTCATGACAGTGCACTCCAAATACTGAGTATGGAGCAGCTCTATGAGATCTGGAAGCTTAGTTTGTGCAAAAACTGTCTAATAGAGTCTCTAGTTTCCAAAAACTAGAGTGTCAATGGGTACAAGTAGCAATTCCATGTGGATGAATTCTTTGATCTGAGAATTTTGTAGTCATACCATCTCAGCTATAGCGTGCCTAGTTGATTCTGCATGAGCACTGGGAAGATGCTCTCATTAAAACATGCCTACAATTAAGAGCTAGTAAGGAGCAGTCCTGCAAGGCAGGTACAAAATGCTGAGGATACCTGCCCAATTCTCCATCCCAGCCAGAAAGACTAGCCTCCTGGATCTTGATCTGTTCCATGACACCACCAAGATTAGCCATCATCTTAATCTTTGGTGGCTTTATATGTGCTGCAAACTCTTTCTGATCACCAGGTCACTCTATGACATCGTCACACCATATTTCATTTTCAAAATTCTCCCTTTTTATAGGCACCATACCCTACTGGTAGAGATGAATGCCTCACAAAATGCCCCCATTTCATCCCCATGTAAAGATTGCCTTGCAGTCCCATTTAATGAAACCTTCTTACTCCATGGACTAAATATTTGCCTTCATCTCTATTATGGTTTTAAGGACACAGTCTCTGACCTTCCAGGTCCATGTTCACTAGGTTATTTTACTTTCCATATCATCTATACTTATTTTTAAATAAATTATATAAATCAAATGTATTAGTCAGAATCTAACTAGGAAGAGGGAAAACACACAAGTATATAGATGAGAGAACTTTGATGCAGGACATTGGTAACACAGGTGATGAAAAAACTGAAAAGCCAGAAAGAAACAGTGAAGAAAACCCAAGACTGCAGCTCAAGAAACCACTACCACCCCTAGGCTGAATGAATGAAGGGAGGAGAAAGACTTACCAGAACTCAAGGTCCAGGACCACTGAATAAGAGCTAGAACCAAGGTGGTGCTGTCCAATGAAAGCTGGAGCCATGAAAGAGACATGGCTCCTGCCAAATATGTCACCAGAGGAAGACAGAATAGGAAAGATATATCCTTCCTTCTTAGTTCCCACCCCCAGGCACAACCTCCCATTCTGTAATCTCACATCAGCTGAACTTAACAGGGAACACTCCATGGCGGGAGTCTGGGAAATGAAGTCTGTAGAGGTTGGTTTTCTTGTGTTATAGAGTAGATCAGGAGAAGAGCAAGGAATAAATTGGAAAGTAATACAGGACCATGACCAGTACATGAGATATGTGAAAAGAACTGACAGAATCTTCAGTTTACTGACAATAATCCTCTTCTATCTCCATAACCATGGATATTCGTCAGTTAGGCAGGTCCTATGAGAACCTTAAAACCCTTTGAAGCACCTGCAGAGAAAGGGCTTCTTCTGAGACCAGGTCTAAGGTTCCAAGGTCAGACATCCAATTTGGAGCTGCTGGGTGGATCTCTTCCAAGCATATGTCCATTATCTGACCTGGTAGAACCTTCAAGACCACTATCTAAAAATATTTAAGGTAAGTGAAATTGTTAACTCCATGGCCTTCCCAACAAAGCCTCCCTCTGTTCTGCATTCATTTCATCATCCATTGTATATCACTCTATCTAAGACATCAAAATCCTGCTATCTGCCACCACATCTAAACTACTGCTGTGAATAAAAAGCGTTCCAAAGATGTGTTCAGCTTCAGTTCCTGAATGTAGCAGGTACTCAATAATTATCTGTTTAATGAATGAGGCTCTGAGAAAGGCACAGGGAGCAAAACTGGCCACGGAAAATGATCTTGTTCTTCTAAAATGTACTGGAATGAGGTAGGCCTTTTATAAGTTATACGTGGGGAAACTCAACCTTGTTCTATTGATCTGACAGATGACTAGATCAGTATAGTGTAGTTGCTCTTAAAAGCTCCTTCTTTTCCACATGTGAGCCTATCGGTCCTCCGCACAAGCATCTACAGTCACATTGCTTTGGCTCAGGAAATTTCTCTCAGGCTTTGACTTCACCATTTGTTGGCTTGACATTCTATCACTCTTGTCTGGTTCACTTTACAATACCTTGGTTTTCCCTTCTGTATTCTTCTTTGGATCCACAACCCAGGTGGACCATCTATATGCCTGCATTTAGTTTCAGACTTTGAATTAGTTGGATCAGCCACACATGTTTCAGACACAGCCTTCCACCATAGGTAAATTTAACCCACCCTTGTACCTACTCTATACTCCCTGATACTACATCCCAACTCAGAGCTGGTGCTATAAGCTCCCCCCTAGCTGACAAGAGAGATTAGATATGGGTATGGAGCCATTGGTTTGTATGAACATCTGAGCAAACCATACACTTTTTTTTTATATCTGAAGGAAGAAGCAATCTAGAAATTATTGTTTGGGGAGGGATTACAGGGAATTCATGAAAACCTTGAAAAACATGTGTACACTCATCTTCTAAAAGTTTCAACATTATAATCTGCTGATGCAGTCAAAAAGGAAAGGGAGGGTACATTTAGTAGTACCCTATACAAGTTAATTCTGCTTCCTAAACAACTAAAAGAGTTTATACAAAGGTTCAGTTCTGAGAAGGCCTCAGTGGATACAATGGATAACAGTGTGACCAAGTCTCTCAATCTTTTGGGAATTCAGAGACTTTTACATGATTATTTTGTCATCCACCCACCAATATCTTTTCACTGCAACCACAGCACCTACCAAAGCAATTAGTGGGAGATGCTTCACTATATGAAATAGCTGGAGGAGAGGTACAACCTATGAGGTTGGCTGGGCCTAATACTTTACCATTCCTGCACCCTTTTGTGTTATTGTTAAGTTGAGAACAATGGCCCCTCATTTCATGCTTGGGTCCCAGTAGACTGTTGGATGTTGACAATTTTTGTGATTGAAGACTTGGACCAGCTGTACCCACAGTCCAAGCCAGCCCTGAATTGCCACTAGTACTCATTTGCTGTAGGAGCCAGGTTAATACGAGACCTCATGATTGAACTAGGATTAGAGGATACTATATTTTTTCCATCTTTACTGAAGTATAATTGACGAAAAATGGTATGTATCCACTATCTATGACTTAATGTTTTGATAGACTTATGCATTATGAAATAATCTCCACAATGAAGCTAGTTACCATATCCATTGCCTTACATAGTTACCATTTTTTTCTTTTCTTTTTCTTTTTTGGTACTGAGAACACTTAAGATCTACTCTTCTAACAAATTTCAAGTATGCAATAAAGTATCATTAACTGTATTTACATTGCTGTATATTAGATCCCAAGAACTTATTAATTTTGGATAACTAAAATTTTGTACACTTTGACTAACATCTGCTCATTTCTTCCTCCTCCCTAGCCTCTGGCAACTACCACTCTATTTTCTGCTTCAATGAGGTCAACATTTTTAGATCTCACAGATAAGTGATATCAGGCACTACTTGTCTTCCTGAGTTTGGTTTATTTCATCTAGTATAATGTCCTTCGAATTCATTGATATTGTCGCAAATGGCAAGATTTTCATCTTTTTAAAAGCGGAATAAGATTCTATTGTGTATATATACCACATTTTCTCTACTTATTCACCTGTGATGGACACTCAGAATGTTTCCATATCTTGGAAGTAAATTGTGCTGTAGTAAACATGTGAGTGCAGATATTTTCAACATACTGATTTCATTTCCTTTGGATACTACTCAGTAGTGGAATTGGTGGATCATATGGTAGTACTATTTTTAATGTTTTGAGGAAACTCCCCACAGTTTTCTACTATGTAACAATTTACACTCCAATTAACAATTTATAAAGCTTCTTTTTTCTCTATAGCCTTACCACCACCACTTGTTTTGTCTTTTTGATAGCAGCCATTCTAATAGAGATGAGGTGATATCTCGTTGAGGTTTTAATTTGCATTTCCCTGATGTTTACTGATGTTGAGTACCTTTTCACATACCTGTGGCCATTTGTATTTCTTCTTTTGAGAAATGTCAATTCAAGTACTTTGACCATATTTTAATCAGATTGTGTGTGGAGGGGTTGGTATTTAGTTATATGAGTGTCATACTTTGAATATTAACCTGTTGTCAGATACATGGCTCGCAAATATTTTCTCAAATTCCATAGGTTGCCAGTTTACTGTTGGTTGTTTCCTTTGCTGTGTAGAAGAGTTCTAGATTGATACAATCCCATTTGCCTATTTTTGCTTTTGTTGCCTGTGTTATTGGTGTCATATCCAAAAATTTATTGCACAAACCAGGGTTAATAATTTTTCCCATTATTTCTTCTAATATTTTTACAGTTTCAAATCTTATGCTTAAGTCTTTCATCCATTTTTGGTTGATTTTTGTATGCTATGAGGTAAGGGTCCAATTTCGTTTTTCTACAATTCCAATTTTCCTAACATCATTTATTGAAGTGGCAATCCTTTTCCCATTGTGTGTTCTGGCATTTCTATTCTTTTCCACTGATATATGTGTCTATTTTAATGCAAGTACAATACTGTTTTGATTACAGTAGCTTTGTAATAGATTTTGAAGTCAGAAAGCTTGATGCTTCCAGATCTGCTCTGCTTGCTCAAGATTGCTTGGCTATTTGGGATCATCTGTGGTTCCATATGAATTTTAGAACCTTTTTTTTTTTTTCTATTTCTGTAAGGGTGCCAAGATTGAGATTTTGACAGGCATTGCATTGAATTGTAGACCAGTTTGGGTAGCATAGGCATTTTAACAATATTAATTCTTCCAATCCATGAACATAAGATGTTTTTATATTTATCTGTTTCTTCTTTAAATGTTTTGTAATTTTCAATGTATAGCTATTTCAGCTCTTTAAGTTTATTTATATTGTTGCTTTTGTGAATGTGATTGTTTTCTTAATATCTTTTTGGATAGGTTTGTATGCTGATTTTTTTATTCTGCAGTTTTACTGAATTTGTTTATTAGTTTTAATTAGATTTTCTCTTGGGACTTTGAGGTTTCCCTACATGATCATGTCATTTGCAGATATAATTTTACTTGTTCCTTTCTAATTTACTTGCTTTTTATTTCTTTTTCTTGTCTAATTTCTCCAGCTAGAACTTCAGCATTTTGTTGAAAAAAGTGGCAAGATTAGGCATCCATACTTTATAACAGATCATATAGGTAACGTTTTTATTTACCCCATTGATTATGATGCTACCTGTGGGATTTTCAGGCATGACCTTTATTATATTGAGGTAAGTTACTTTGGTACCTGTTTTGTTGAGAATATTAATCATGCTGGGTATAGTGGCTCATGCCTGTAATCCTAGCACTCTGAGAGGCTGAGGGCAAATTAACTGAGCTCACAAGTTTAAGACCATCCTGAGCTAGGGGGAGACTCTGCCTCTAAAAATAGCCAGGCATTGTGGTGGGCACCTGTAATTTCAGCTACTTGGGAGGCTGAGGCAAGAGAATTGCTTGAGCCCAGGAGTCTGAGGTTACTGTGAGCTATGATGCCATGGCACTCTCCTGGGATGGCAAAGGGAGACTCTGTCTCAAAAAAAAAAAAAAAAGAGAGAGAGAGAGAGAATTTTAATCATGAATGAATGTAAAGCTTTTACTATGTTCATTGAGATAATCATGTGGTTTTTTTTATTTTGTTAATGCAATATATCACATTGATTGGATGCAAACCAATCAATGTGATATATTGAATATCCTTGCATCCTAGAAATAAATCTCACTTGTTCATGCTATCTGCTTCTTTTAAGGTGTTGTTTAATTCGATTTGCTAGTATTTTATTGAAGATTTTTGCATCTGTGTTCATGAGGAATATTGGCCTGTAGTTTTCTTGTGGTGCCTTTGTCTTTTGGTATCAGGTTGATACTGGCCTCACAGAATAAGTTTTAAAGTTTTTGTTTCCTCTTCTTATACTTTTTAGGAAAAACTTAAGGATTAGCATTAATTCTTTTTTTGTTAAATTTCAGATGAATATGAGAGTACAAATGATTAGTTACAATGTTTGCCATTTGTTAGTTAAGGTCCCTGTTGTAGTTATGTCTGGCACCTGGGAGGTGTGCCATATGCCCTTACATTATGACCATTAGTTGGGAGCACACCAATTTTCCTCCCTCCTCCTCTCTCCTCCAACCTCTCTCCATGCCCTCAACCTGAATTAAATTGTGTTTTTCTCTTGTGTGAGCATGTATTAATTCATCTACTGTCTGTATATTGTATCAAGTACTTTGAATACTTCCTTTCCCATCTTTGTGATACTTTACTAAGAAGAATGTGCTTCAACTCTATCCAGATAAATGCAAAAGTTGTAAAGTCTTCATATTTTATATGTCTGAATAGTATTCCATGGCATACATAAACAACAGCTTATTAATGCATTCATGGTTTGATGGACATTTAGTTTGTTTCCATATCTTGGTGATTGTAAATTGAGCTGTGATAAACAATCTAGTGCAAATGTCTTTCTGGTAAAATTATTTTTTTTCTTCTGGGTAAATGCCTAGTATTGGGACTGAGGAATCAAATGGAAGGTCTATTTTGAGTTCTTTGAGGATTCTCCATTCTTCTTTCCAAAGAAGGTATATTAGTTTTCACTCCCAACAACAGTGTAAAAGTTTCCTTTTCTCCACACCCTCGCCAGCATCTGTGCTTTGGGACATTGTGATGTGGGCTATTCTTACTGGAGTTAGGTGATAGATATTTCTGAGTGGTTTTGATTTGCTTTTCTCTGATGATTAGGGATGATGAGCATTTTTTCATATGTTTATTGGCCATCATCTGTCTTCCTCAGAGAAGGTTCTGTTCATGTCTCTTGCCTAGTAACAGATGGGACTCTTTCCTTTTTTTTGTTGTTGATTAATTTGCATTCTTCTTAGATTCAATTTATCAGCCCTTTGTCAGATTCAAAACATGCAAATATCTTTTCCTATTCTGAAGGTTGTCTATTTGTTTTATTGTTGTGTCCTGAGCTGTGCAGAAGTATTTTAACTTAATTAAGTCCTATTCATTTATTTTTGTTGTTGTTGTAATTGCCAATGAAGTCTTCTTCATAAAATCTTTCCTCAGGCCTATATCATCAAGAGTTTTCTCCAGGCTTTCTTCTAGGACTTTTATTATTTCATGTCTTAGATTTAAATCTTTTATCTATCAGGAGTCAATTTTTCTAAGTGGTAAAAGATGTGGTTCCAGCTTCAGTCTTTTACATGTGTGTCTTGTTCTCCTAGCACCATTTATTGAATAGGATTCTTTTCCCCACTGTATGCAATTGTTGGGTTTATTGAAGATCAGATTGTGATAAAAGGATGGTTTCATCTCTAGGTTTTCTATTCTCTTCCATTTGTCTCTGTCTCTATTTTGGGCCAATACCATGCTGTTTTGATCACTGTGGACTTATAGTATAACCTAAAGTCTGGTAGACTAATGCCTCCAGCTTTGCTTTTATTACTAAGAATTTCCTTGGCTGTACAGGTTTTCTCTGATTCCATATAAAACAAGGAACTATTTTTTCCAGTTCTTCAAATTATGATGTTGGTATCTCGATGGAGATTGCATTAGATTTATTGATTGCTTTGAGTAGTATAGACATTTTAACAATGTTGATTCTTCCCAGTCAAGAGCATGGTATGTGCTTCCATTTGTTAATGTCTTCTGCTATTTTTTTCCTCAGGGTTTCATTTCTTTGAAAAGATCTTTCTTTTCTTTTCTTTGAAAAGATCTTTCACCTCCTTTGTCATGTATATTCCCATAGGCTACTGTTTTGTGGGCATTGGTTTTATACCCTGAGACATTACTGTATTTCTTGATGACTTCTAGGAGTCTTATGTTTTTGTTTTTGGGTTTTCTAAGTATAAATTTATATCATTGGCAAAGAGTTAGAGTTTGACCTCCTCTGTCCCCATTTGGATGCCCTTAAAATCCTTCTCTTTCCTGATTGCTTTGGATAGAACTTCCACGACTATGTTGAATAGTAGTGGTGAGAGTTGGCATCCTAGTCTGGATCCATTTCTAAGTGGCAATACTTTTGGTTTACTCTAGTGAGTATGATATTGGCTGTGGGTTTCTCATAGATGGCTTCTATCAGTTTACAAAATGTGCCCTCTATGCCTATGTTCTTAAGTGTTCTTGTTAGTAAAGGATGCTGAATTTTGTCAAATGCTTTTTCTGCATCTATTGAAAAGATCATAAGGTCTTTGTTTTTGCTTCTGTTGATATGGTAAATTACATTTATGGATTTGCATATGTTAAACCAAACTTCCATCCCTGGGATAAAGTTTGCTTGATCATGATGTATAAATTTTTTAATGTGTAGCTGTAGTCTATTTGCTAGGATTTTATTGAGTATTTTTACATTAGTATTCATTAGTGAAATTAGCCTATAGTTATTTTTTTTTTAATGGGTCTTTCCCTGGTTTTGGTGTCAGGGCGATGTTTGCTTCACAGAACTTGTTGGGGGACATTTCCTTCCTTCTCAAAGTTTTTGAATAGGTTTTCAAGTATAACTACAATCTGTTCTTTGAAGGTTTGATAGAATTCTGTTGTGAAGGCAAAGCCAGGGCTTTTTTGTTGTTGTTCTTGAGAGCTTTTTTAATGTTTCTTCAATTTCAGTGTTTGATATAGGTCTGTTCAAGCAATCTATTTCTTTCTGGTTCACACCAGGGAAGTTGTGTGATTCCAGGTATTGGTCCATTTCCTCCACATTGTTAAGTTTCTGAGCATAGGTTTTTGTAGTATTCAGAAATGATCTGTTATATCTCTGTGGTATCAGTTGTTATGTCCCCTTTTTAGTTTCTGATTGAGGTTACTAGAGATCTTACTTTTCTGTGTCTAGTTAATCTGGCCTAAGGTTTATTGATTTTGTTAATGTTTTTCTTTTTTTTTTTTATTTGTAGAGATGGAGTCTCACTTTATCGCCCTCAGTAGAGTGCTGTGGTGTCACAGCAACCTCCAACTCCTGGGCTTAGGCAATTCTCTTGCTCCAGCCTCCTGAGTAGCTGCACCTACAGGCATCTGCCACAATGCCTGGCTATTTTTTGTTGCAGTTTGGCCAGGGCCAGGTTTGAACCCACCATCCTCAGTATATGGGGCCAGTGCCCTACCCACTGAGCCACAGGTGCCACCTTTGTTAATGTTTTTCAAGGAACAAATTTTTGCTTTGTTAATTTTCTGAATGATATGTTTGTTTTCAATTTCTTATTTCTGACTTAATTTTGATTATTTCTTTTCTTCTACTAGGTTTGTGATTGCATTGCTCTTCCTTTTCCACTTTTTGAGATGATTTAGTAGGTCATAGTAGGTTATAGATATCCCCTCTTTCTGTTTTTCAGATGTAGGCATTTAACAGAATGCATTTCCTTCTTAGGTCTGCTTTTGCAGTGTGTCCCATAGCCTTTGGTAGTTTGTGGCTTCATTGTCACTATGTTCAAGTGATCTAATAATTTCATTCTTTATCTTCTCCTTAATCCAACTGTCATTCATCATAAGATTGTTTAGTTTCCATGACTTTGTGTAAGAATCAATGTTTTTGTTAGAGTTGAGTTCTACCTTTATTCACTTGTGGCCTGAAAAGATACAAGGTATAATTTCAATTCTTTTAATGTCATTGAGGTTTGATTTGTGTCTTAGGTTATGATCTATTTTGGAGTAAGATCCATGGGCTAAGAAGAAGAACGCCTACTCATTAGCTTTGGGGTGTTATGTTCTGTATATGTTTATTAAGCCCAGTTGTTCTAGGGTTACATATAAGTCCCTTATATCTTTGTTTAGTTTATGTTTAGAGGATCTGTCCAGTTCTTTCAGAGGGATGTTAAAGTGTCCAGTTATTTTGAATATGTAACATATCATATTGTTCAGTCCAGTTAGGGTTTGTTTCATAAATGTGGGAGCAGTTAAGTTTGGTGCATATATATTTAAAATTGAAATATACCTTTTTTGTATTGTTCACTTCACCAGAACATAGTTACAATCTTTGTCTTTCTTTACTTTTGTTACTTTATATCCAATTGTATCTGAAAGTAAAATTGTGACCTCTTCCTTTCTTTAAAATAAATTTTAATTTTCCTGAAATATTGTTTTCCAACCCTTTACCCTGAATCTTGTTTTGTCCTTTGTGTCTATGTGTGTTTCCTGAAGCCAATATGTAGTTGGCTTGTGCTTTTTTTTTTAATTCAGTAAGCCAGTCTGTGCCTCATCAGTGGCAAATTCAAACTGTTGAATTGATAGGTATGATGGAGTTCTATACATCTTATTTGGTAAAGATCCAATGCTTAGTTTTATCCATTGCACCATTGTGGAAACTAGGTTTTGTCTTTGGTTTCTGGGTGTCTCCTTTGCTGGAGGTCTATTGTGATGGTCAGTATGAAGAACAGGTCCTGCAGAGCTGATCTTATTGTGGCACATTTCCGCAACATTTGCATGTCAGTAAAAGATTTGATTTCTCTGTTGAATTTGAAGGTTAGTTTGGCAGGATACAGAATCCTTATCTGAAAGTTGTTTTCTTTAAGAAGGTAAAAGGTAGATGACCATCTTCCTCTGGCTTGAAAAATTTCAGCTGAAAAGTCCTCTGTTACCCTCATGGATCTGCCCCTGTAGGTCAATTGGTACTTACTCCTCACTGCTTGCAGAATTTTCTCTTTCATTTTGGCCTTGGCTAGGTTCATTACAATGTGTCCAGGAGATGCTCTGTTTGAGTTGAGATGAACCAGGATTTAATATTCATTTAAAAGGAATGTGCCAGAATATTTGGTGATGCTTGGGAAATTTTCTTTTCTTTTTTTTTTTTCAAGGTGCAAAATATATATATATTTTTTTTTGGTTGGGGATTCTTTGAGGGTACAAGAAACCATGTTACACTGGTTGCATTTGTTGGGAAAAGTCCCTCTTACAATCGTGTTTTGCCCCCAAAAGGTGTGGCACACACCAAGAACCCAAGACCCCACCCCCTTAACTCTTTCCCTCTCTCTGCTCTTCCTTTCCCTATCCCTCCCTCATTCTTCCTCTCTCTGCTCTCCCCTTCCTTCACCCCCACCGTGTCAATAATTGTCATTAATTGTCCTCATATCAAACTTGAGTACATGGGATTCATGCTTCTCCATTCTTTGGTGCCTTGTGAGGATCTTTTTCTTTTCTTTCTGTGTTTCTTTTTTTTTTCTTTTCTTTTTTTTTAAAGTAAAATAGCAGGTGTCTCCTTATGCTCTACTTCAGATGCAGGAAGAAGTTTGCATCGTATCCTTGTAATGAGAATGAAGTTCCTATTACTTGGGGAAGTAGTTGGGCGCTTGGCTCTAGACACAGATTGCTTGGGTCCACATGGGGCCCTGGCCAAGCTTCATCCTATTTTTCATTCTTTAAACCTGAATAGTCTAATGCAGTAACCACCAGCTGAGTGTGGCTACTGAACACTTGAAATAAGGCCGGTCTGCCTGGAGATGTGCCATGGGTGTAAAACACACACTGAGATTTTGAAGTCTTAGAATGAAAGGCCATTAATATTATAGAATATCGATGGCTTGTTGAAATGATATTTTTGATATGTTGGGTTAAATAAAATTTTGGAATTAATCTCACCTGTTTCTGGTTGTTAGTGCTAGAAAATTTAAATTGCATACCTGGCTAACATTTGTGGTTGACTTATTTCTATTGGGTAGGGCCAAGAATTATAATAGCCCCTGCCTTGTGGATTGTTGGGAAGTTGAAATGGGCAAAGAGAGGAAGGGTCTTTAGTTTAGTAGTTGGCCCGTAGTAAGCATTCACAAAATCTTAGGCGATCATTGTCATCATCTTATTCTTCAGGGAGAAATGTAAACCAAGGAGAAAATTTGTGTGTTGAGACATCTGGATTGTGGTTTGAGGTTAAACTTATCTCTTTCTTCTTAAAAGGTTGCCTATCATGTTGGGTTCCCTGGTGTTGTAAGTGATCCTGCTCTCCTCAGCTCATTTGTATTTATAACGTAAGGTTGTTTGTACTGTTCATGGTAAATCCCATTACCTAAAGGGCTGAATGCTCACCACAAACTGCTTTGTAAAGTCCCCCGAGGCTTACTTATTTACCAAGCTACTTTAACTGTTGTAATGGAGTGAAAAAAACAGTTTTTTTTTCTGAAGCTAGTTATAAATAGCTAACCTTTATGAAGCACTTACCATATGCTTAGCACCACACTTTCCTTATGTTCTTTCATTTGATGCTCACAGTAGCCCTCCAAGGCAAGGACTGGCCTCCCCAGTTTAGTGAAGCAGGTAACTAATGGGCCCAAAGTCTTTTTATAGCCAGTACATGAGGGAGTTGGATCTTGAATCCAGGTGAGTCTGATTCTAACGTTCCTGCACTTTTTTTTTTTTGAGACAGAACCTCAAGCTGTCGCCCTGGGTAGAGTGCTGTGGCATCACAGCTCACAGCAACCTCCAATTCCTGGGCTCAAGCGAGTCTCCTGCCTCCACCTCCCAAGTAGTTGGGACTACAGGCGCCCACCACAACGCCAGGCCATTTTTTGGTTGCAACCGTCATTGTTTGGCAGGCTGGGCTAGATTCGAACCCGCCAGCTCAGTTGTATGTG